>CM077157.1:78579992-78643991 GCA_039583875.1 Platanthera guangdongensis
AAACCTTTAGATTTATATTTCAGAGTTGAAAAATGAATACTTATAAGTGTAAATCAGAAAGTGCAGAAATAAAACTAAACAGACATCATCAGCGCACACAGAAAGTAAATAAAATAACATCACAGACGAAAAAGAATTTTATAGTGGTTCCCCTAAAACTTGGGTACATCCACTCTTCTACCACCTTGTTAGGAATCCACTCAGGTTTTGATCAGGTGCCCTATCACCAATCAGGTTTTTGTTCAGGTGCCTGTCACCACAAGATCTGCTTCAGGTAGATCACGAAACAATTCAGGCATTTGATCAGGTGCCTAAAAACCAAGTCAAGTCATTTAATTAGGAGACTTGCAACCAAGTGATTACTTTTGAAGGCAGCTAAAATCCTGTGTACAGGGGTGAAATAAATGAAACTTGATGGTATCTTCTCTTCTCAAAGCAATAGAGAAGATTAGTGGATCCTTAATGTGTCAAAGCTCCCCTTGAGATGAAGATTTGTTCAGGAAGAATGGAAGCTTTGCAGGGTGAGTAGGTCTTCTTGAAAAGATACCAGGAAGCTGTAGACTAATTGAAGTGGTTTTCTCTTGGCAGTTTGCTCGAGGAAGAACACTTGATGAATGAAGATGAGAGATTTCTTCTTGAATGTTTTCTAATGTCTATCTTGTTCTTTGTGTGTGTTCTTCTTTGTCCTTTTTCATCCATTTTATTTGTTCTTATTTTTGTGCTGAACTGCCAGAGAAGAAATCTCTTTTTATTTTCTCTGTATATTTTCCTTTGAATTTGAATTGACTGCATTGAATGCTGACTGCCTGGAGAATGAAAATCTGGCTGGAAAGAATATTAAATTAATGGATTTCCCCAACTGTTCTATTAAAAATGAACAAGTAATAATCCTGAGAATACCATAATCAATGCTGCCACTAACGGATATTTCCAGAGAATAAAAGCATTGATTATTCAGGAATTACTACAATAGAATAAGGACAAGAAGGAAAAATCTAAGTCTGGATCTGCATAGAATTCGTCGAGCAGAAAATAGATTTCGTTGACCTAAGTCCAGAGTTCGTTGACCAGAGAACTTATGTTCGTCGACTAGATAATTCATGTTCGTCCACCTGAGCACCAAGTTCGTCAACCAGAGAACAGCTAACTGCTTTCTGATAAAACTTGCTAATTCTGTGCTCTAAGTTCGTCAAGCTGATAAAATAACTTGTCGACTGGAGTACAGAGAAACGATTCTGGACTTAGAATGTTGAAGTTGAACTTGCACAAATTGTCGACCTAAGCTCGAATATCATCGAGCTCAACTCAGAGAATTGTCTCTAAGTTTGTCGAGCTGAGCACGACTTTCGTCGAGCTGAGTTCGACAAACGTCGACCTCACTTTCCTGAAAATTGATATTTCTCTAAGTATGGAGTCTTCTGCAGTCTTTTGTTGGCTGGTCCATGCAATGTTAACTCTAAGGACATAGCCTAAACTCTAGGACACGGACATGACCCTGACTATACATGGTGTGTCAAATATCTTAGTTAGTGAACCTAGCCCAAATCAAACTAGTGATCCAACACGGACAACAACATTGCAGGGGCTCCAGATGGGATACAGGGACAAGCACCAGTGGAGTACGGTGTTCATGGAGGTGGGCCAATCTAGTACAGGAGCACCAGTGGCCAGCTCCGTGAGTGATAGTCTTCTTATAGCTTCCGCGAGAGTTTGTAGTGAGGATCTGATGTATTGGGCTTAAGCCTGTTGAAATTTGTGAAGTAAAAGTGGGTGAGGGAGTAGGCCGAGTCGTCTGAGCGGCCTGCACGCTCTGAGTCCGTGACCTGGGCGGATGTATGGTTGTAGCTTGGGTTACCTGGCTTGGTCTTGGTGGGGCCTTGGCTGCTTTTGAGGAGTGGCCTGTGCGGCCTGGTGTGCGACCTTGGGCGGACTATTGTTCGGCCTGGATGGTGTATGACCAAGGAAGTCTTGATGTCTTGGGCTTCTAGTGGAACGACCTGAGCGGACTGTGTTTGGCGGTCTATTGGCAGTACTCAGCTTTATTGGCGGTCTAGCAGTTAGCCAACACTTATTGTAACCAGGAGGATTGGGAGTTCTATCCGCAGTTTGTTTCCGGACTTGTTTTTTCGTCCGCGGAGTCCGCCTTTGTTGGCTGGTTTTGGAGATGGGATTTTTTTCTTGCCGAGCTCTCCATGTTGCGATGGATCTTTCACATCCTTGTGGCGTACTGTCATACTGATTGGCGGTCTGGGTCTTCTGTGTCTGTCGTGCTAGGGCTAGTTGCTTGGGAGGCTGCTGTACTTGGAAATTTTCTCTGACAAGTCCACGGTGCCCGCAGAATCCGCCAAGTCTGCTGTTGATCGGGTGGACTGCATGTTGTTTGTGGACTTATTACGGGTAATGGTGTTGTTGTCCAGCTGTGCAGACTGCCTCCTTGTCCACGTATAGTGTGCGGACTGATGTAACATGCATTGTGGATGTGTCCGCGTGCTGTGTTGAGTTGCAGACTGGTATAGCATGTGTTGCGGTTGTGTCCGCGTGCTGCTTTGAGCGGCGCCTGTCACTATGCTTGCATTCGGCGGACTGGTGTTGTACTTGTATTGTGCTGGCTATCGTTTGTCCGCTTGGTGGAGGACTGGATTTTGACCTGGCGCCTAGAGGCTTGAACTCTGGCCAAGTCCTTGCGGACTTGGCAGACTGGGTTGTGTTAGCGCGCAAGCTATGGTGGTGACTCTATTCATTAGGGTGGTGACCACACTCCGCACCTCACCTATAAATAGACCCCCCGACATATCTACAGTAATTGAGTGAATAGTAAGTGAGGGCTTGGTTAATAGTTGCGGTCTGTTTTTTATTGTCCACGTGGGTTGAGCAGAGATAATAGTTTGATGTTTGCAGGTTGCGAGGCTAACACTAAGGAGCCAGGAGTTTGGCTTTGACTGCGGTCAGCATCAATGAAGTTTGTGTTTTCAATCAGCGGTTTCAACAGGTCGCTTTTGCGACTTGTCAGTTTTCTTTACTTCAACGTTTCCAAGTTCAATAACCTGTCCGCCGAACTCGGCGTTCTAGGCTGTCTATTCCTCAGTTCAGCAGCAGCTTGTAGCAGTCAGCGAATAACGGTGTGTCTGCACGACCTAGCGGTCTCAGCAGACTCTGTGTTCTATTCGTCTTCTAGCAGTAGCAGCAGTTCGGGCGGCTTCGGTGACTTCGGCGGATTGGTCGGTCTCGGCGGTCTCCAGTTCTGTCCACTTGATTTGTTTTACTTGTAATCTTTCCTGTTCTCTTGTGTACTGGCGAAATCATGTCTTGCCATGTATACCTCGCGTTGTAAAGAAGGAATAAAATAATATATGATCAGCTTGCCCCTGTGATTACATTTGTTTGTTGAGCTTGCTTTCCTGGTTTCCGCATGATCAAGTTGTGATCTTGATAGTTCTGAGTATATTAATTTGGCATTAGACTATCTTGGTGACCACTTTGATAAAATTCAACATGGTATCAGAGCAGGTTCAGTTACTTGAGCGGTGATCAACTTTTGTTGTTTCTCTGTGCTTTTGGAAGCTTAACCAAAGTTTGCTGCAATGGAAGGGAACTATGCAAGTGGTCTGGGTATTGAACTCTTGACCACAACAAACTTCATGAAGTGGAAGTCGTGCATGAAGAGTTTTCTTCTTGGTGAGGAGCTATGGGAGGTCGTCGGTGGTGATGACGGGTAGGATGTTACTGCTGCTTTTGGGATTGCTGAGCAGGTGAGAGTCTGGAGGAAAACTAACGCAAAGCCGGAGTTTACTCTCAAGAGGGCTGTTTCATCAGAGTGGCTTGATCACATCACTGGATGTGAGTCGGCTGCTGATATTTGGACAACTATTGATAGGTTGTTCAATAGTAAGACTGTGGCGAGGCCACAGTTCCTGGATAATGAGTTGGCTAGGACAACTCAAGGAGACCTGACCATCTCAATGTTCTTTCTGAAGATGAAGAGCCTATGTGTTGAGATATCAGCGCTTGCTCCTGATGTGCCTTTCTCTGAGGCCAATTTGAAAAGGCACATAATCTGTGGCTTGCGGAAGGAGTATGTTGCCATTGTAATCTCTGTTCAAGGCTGGGCTACTCAGCCATCTCTGCTGGAGCTTGAGAACCTGCTTGCTTCGTAAGAAAGATTGGTAAGACAGATGACATGAGTGACTATCTATGAAGGAGGTAGCGAAGCGCTATTCACGGGCAAGAAGAAGAATAGATGGGAAGGGAAGAAGAAGAACACTACTGCTAAAAATGAGCCTTCAACTTCTTATCAGCCAGTGAGGAGCGATGCTCCTAAGAAGGATTGGAAGAAGAACTTGAAGTTCTACAGGTGTCGTCAGCGAGGACACTTCAAGCGTGACTACAAGGTCAAACTGTAGCATGGGCATGCTGCAGGCAAGAAGTAAGCTTGCTTGAGTACTGAAGAAGCTGGATGGGGCAGAGCTTTCATGATGGGCACTTGTGTCCGTGCCTTATCCGTTGTTGACTTCCATGATGAGTAGATCGTGGACTCCGGGTGTGGACATCACCTCATTGGAGACAAGTCGAAGTTCTCTTCTCTGCAAGCCTACTTAGGTAGCGAAGTTATCGTAACTGTTGATAATACTGTTTATGCAGTAGAGAAGGAGGGGGTTGTGTCTTTGGGTAGTGATAAGGGGCCACTCACGTTAAGGAGTGTGTATCATGTACAAGGCATGAAGAAGAACCTCTTCTCTATGACCAATATGGTCGATGCGGGTTATCATGTTCTATTTGGGCCAACAAAAGTGAAGTTCCTTCGTAACTTATCAGCGGTTAAGGCTGATGTTGCTCATGTTAGGAGGAGAGTAAAGAACTTGTTTGTTCTTTCAACTAACTCTTATGTTGCTCGGATGAGAGCAAACGATAGCGCTATTATATGGCATGAAAGGATGGGTCATGTAGGAATGGATAAGTTAAAAGCAATGGTAAATAAGAGCGTTCTAAGATGCTTGCCTAAGCTATCTTCCTTTGGTGACTGTCACGTTTGCACGGGATGTCAGTTCTGCAAGGCTCATCGCCTTCTGTTCGATAAGTCACAAACGAGGAGCAAGATACCATTGGAGTTTATCCATGGCGACTTGATTGGACCAATCGCCACTGCTAGCCTTGGTGGAAGCAGATATATGCTTGTTCTGATTGATGACTACTAAAGATTCACTTGGGTTTATTTCTTGAAGGAGAAGTCAGAAGCTTTCCTGGTGTTTGTGGAGTTCAAAAAGCTAATGGAGGGCCGGCTTAACTTGCGGATCAAGAAGTTTAGAACAGACAATGGTGGTCAGTTTGTCTTCTTCGATTTTTCTAACTTCTGCAGGAAGTACGGGATCCAAAGAGAGCTTACTTGTGCTCATACTACACAACAAAATGGAGTAGCGGAGCGTAAGATAAAACAAAGCAAGACAACAATTAGCACACAGAAAGAAAATAAAATAGTATCACAGATGACACAAGAATTTTATAGTGGTTCCCCTAAAACTTGGGTACATCCACTCTTCTACCACCCTGTTAGGAATCCACTCAGGTTTTTGATCAGGTGATCTATTACCAATCAGGTTTTTGTTCAGGTGTCTGTCACCACAAGATCTGCTTCAGGTAGATGAGGAAACCCTACAGGCTTTTGATCAGGTGCCTAAAAATCAAGTAAAGTCTTTTGATCAGGAGACTTGCAACAAGGTGATTAACTTTTGAATGGAGCTAAAAACCTGTATACAGTGGGTGAAATAAATGAAACTTGATGTTCTCTTCTCTTTCTCAAAGAAACAGAGAATATTAGTGGATCCTTAATGGTGTCAAATCTCCCCTTGAGATGAAGATTTGTTCAGGAAGAATGGAAGCTTTGTATGGTGAGTAGGACTTCTTGAAAAGTTCTCCAGGAAGCTATAGACTTATTGAATTTGGTTTTCACTTGGCAGCTTGCTGGAGGAAGAACACTTTGATGAAGACAGAGAGATTTCTTCTTAAATGTTTTCTGATGTCCTTTTTGTTCTCTGTGTGTGTTCTTCTTTCTTGCTTTTTCTTCCCTTTTGTTTGTTCTTGTTGTTGTGCTAAAATGCCAGAGAAAAAAATCTTTTTTTATATTTCTCTGTATATTTCTCCATTGAATTTGAATTGTGACTGCATTAAATGCAAACTGCTTGGAGAATGAAAATCCGGCTGGAGAGAATATTACATTAATGGATCTCCCCACCTGTTCTATTAAAAACGACGAGTAATAATCCTGATGAATACAATAATCAATGCTGCCACTAACGGCTATTTCCAGAGAATATAGGCATTGATTATTCAGGAATTACTGCAATAGAATAAGGAAAAAACTAAGTCTGGATCTATACAGAATTCGCCGAGCAGAAAATAGATTACGTCGACCATTGTCCAAAGTTTGTCGACCAAAGAAATCATGTTCGTCGAGCAGATAATTCTTGTTCGTCAACCTGAGTACCAAGTTCGTCGACCTGAGAACAGCTAACTGCTTTCTGATAAAATATATCAATTCTGTGCTCTTAGTTCGACGAGCTGGTAACATAACTTCGTCGACTGGAGTTCAGAGAAATGATTCTGGACTTAGAATGTTGAAGTTGAACTTCCACAAATCATCGACCTGAGCTCGAATATCGTCGAGCTCAACTCAGAGAATTGTCTTTGAGTTCGTCGAGCTGAGTTCGACGAACGTCGACCTCACTTTCCTGAAACTTGATATTTCTCTAGGTTTGGAGTCTTCTGCAGTCTTTTGTTGGCTGGTCCATGCAATGTTAACTCTAAGGACATAACCTAAACTCTAGGAACAGACATGACCCTGACTATACATGGTTTGTCAAATATTCTAGTTAGTGAACCTAGCCCAAATCAAACTAGGGATCTAACACGGACAAGAACATTACAGGGGCTCCAGATGGGAGACAGGGAGCAGCAGCACAGGGACCAGCACCAGCAGAGTACGGTGCGCATGGAGGTGGGCCAATCTAGTACCGTAGCACCAGCGGCCAGCTCCGTGAGTGATAGTCTGCTTATAGCTTCCGTGAGAGTTTGTAGTGAGGATTTGATGTACCGGGCTTACGACTGTTGAAATTTGTGAGGTGAAAGTGGGTGAGGGAGCAGGCCAAGCGGTATGAGCAGCTTGCACGGTCTGAGTCCGTGACCTGGGCGGACTGCTGGTTGTTGCCTGGGTGACCTGGCTTGGTCTTTGTGGGGGCTTGGCTGCTTTTGAGGAGCGGCCTGTGCGGCCTGGTGTGTGATCTTGGGCGGACTGGTGTGTGGCCTGGATGGTGTATGGCCAAGGAAGTCTTGGTGGCTTGGGATTCTAGTGGAGCGGCCTGAGTGGACCGTGTTTGGCAGTCTATTGGCAGTACTCAGCTTGATCGGCGGCCTAGAAGTTAGCCAACACTTGTTGTAACCAGGAGGATTGGGAATTCTATCCGCGGTTTGTTGCCGGACTTGTCTTTTGCGTCCGCGAAAGCCGCCTTAGTGGATTGGTTTTGGAGATGGGCTTTTGTTCTTGCCAAGCTCTCCATGTTGCGATGGACGTTTCACATCCTTGTGGCGGACTGTCCTGCTGATTGGGAGTCTGGGTCTTCCGTGTTCATCATGTTAGAGCTAGTTGCTTGGGGGGCTGCTGTACTTGGTCATTTTCTCTGATAAGTCCACGGTGTCCACAGAGTCCGTCGAGTCTGCTATTGATTGGGCGTACTGCCTATTATTCGTGGAGTTATTGCGTGCAGTGGCATCGTTGTCGAGCTGTGCAGACGTCCTCCTTGTCCACGTACATTGTGCGGACTGATGTAGCATGCGTTGTGGCTGTGTCTGTGTGCTGTGTTGAGTTGCAGACTGGTGCAGCATGTGTTGCAGTTGTGTCCACGTGCTGCTTTGAGTGGCGGTCTTGCGCTATGCTTGCATTCGGCGGACTAGTGTCGTGCTTGTATTATGCTGACTAACCTTATGTCCGCTTGGTGGAGGACTGGCTTTTGACATGGAGCCTAGAGGCTTGAAGTCTGTCCAAGTCCATGCGGACTTGGCAGACTGGGTTGTGTTAGCGCGCAAGCTAGGGTGGTGTCTCTATTCACTAGGGTGGTGACCACACTCCTCACCTCACCTATAAATAGACCCCCCGACACATCTACAGTAACTGAGCGAACAGTAAGTGAGGGCTTGGTTAATTGTTGCGGTCTGTTTTTTGTTGTCCGCGCGGGTTGAGCAGAGATAACAGTTTGCTGTTTGTAGGTTGCGAGGCTAACACTTAGGAGCCAGGAGTTTGGCTTTGACTGCAGTCAGCATCAATGAAGTTTGCGGTTTCAATCAGCGGTTTCAACAGGTCGCTTTTGCGACTTGTCAGTTTTCTCTGCTTCAACGTTTCCAAGTTCAATAACCTGTCTGCCGAACTCAGCGGTCTAGACGGTCTGTTCCTCAGTTCAGCTGCGGCTTGTAGCAGTCAGCGAATAACAGTGTGTCCGCGAGACCTCACGGTCTCAGTGGACTCCGTGTTCTATTCATCTTCTAGCAGCTGCAGCAGTTCGGGCGGCTTCGGCGACTTCGGCGGATTGGGCAGTCTCAGCGGTCTCCAGTTCTGTCCGCTCGATTTGTTTGACTTGTAATCTTTCTTGTTTTCCTGTGAACTGGCGAATTAATGTCTCGCCATGTATACCTTGCATTGTAAAGAAGGAAAAAAGAATATATGATCAGCTTGCCCCTGTGATTGCATTTGTTTGTTTAGCTTTCTATCCTGGTTTCGGCACGATCAAGGTGTGATCTTGATAGTTCTGAGGATATTAATTTGGCATTAGACTATCTTGGTGACCACTTTGATAAAATTCAACATAATATCAGAGCAGGTTCAGTTGCTTGAGCGGTGATCAACTTTTGTTGTTGTTCTATGTTTCTGGAAGCTTAACCAAAGTTTGTTTCAATGGAAGGGAACTATGCAAGAGGTCTGGCTATTGAACTCTTGACCACGACTAACTTCAAGAAGTTGAAGTCGAGCATGAAGATTTTCTTCTTGGCGAGGAGCTATGGGAGGTCGTCTGTGGTGACGACAGGCAGGAGGTTACTGCTGCTTTTGGGACTGCTGAGTAAGTGAGAGTCTGGAGGAAAACTAACGTAAAGACGGAGTTTACTCTCAAGAGGGTTGTTTCACCGGAGTGGTTTGATCACATCATTGGATGTGAGTCGGCTGCTGATATTTGGACAAGTATTGATATGTTGTTCAATAGGAAGAATGTGGCGAGGCTACAGTTCCTAGAGAATGAGTTGGCTAGGACAACTCAAGGAGACCTGATCATCTCAAAGTTCTTTCTGAATATGAAGAGCCTATGTGCTGAGATATCAGCGCTTGATCCCGATGAGCCTATCTTTGAGGCCAAGTTGAAAAGTCACATAATCCGCGACTTGTTGAAGGAAAATGTTGCCTTGGTAAACTCTATTCAAGGCTGGGCTAATCAGCCATATCTGCTGGAGCTTGAGAACCTACTTGCTTCACAGGAAAGTTTGGCAAGACAGATGGCAGGAGTGACTATCTCTGAAGGAGGTAGTGAAGCGGTGTTCACGGGCAAGAAGAATAAGAGATGGGAAGGGAAGAAGAAGAACACTGCTGCTGAAAATGAGCCTTCAACATCTTATCAACCAGAGAAGAGCGCTGCTCCTAAGAGTATTGGAAGAAGAACTTGAAGTGCTATAGGTGTCATCAGCGAAGACACTTCAAGCGTGACTTCAAGGTCAAACTACAGCCTGGGCTTACGGCAGGCAAGGAGGAAGCTTGCTTGAGTTCTGAAGAAGCTGGATGGTTTTGAGCTTTCATGACAGGCACTTGTGTCCGTGCCTTGTCCGTTGTCGACTTCAACGATGAGTGGATCGTGGACTCTGGGTGTGGACATCACCTCATCGGAGACAAGTCGAAGTTCTCTTCTCTGCAAGCCTACTCAGTTAACGAAGCTATCATAACTGCTGATAATACTGTTTATGCAGTAGAGAAGGAGGGGGTTGTGTCTTTGGGTAGTAATAAGGGACCACTCACGTTAAGGAGTGTGTATCACGTACCGAGCATGAAGAAGAACCTCTTCTCTGTGACCAATGCGGTCGACGCGAGTTATCATGTTCTGTTTGGGCCAATAGAAGTGAAGTTCCTTCGCAACTTGTCAGCGGTTAAGGCTGATGTTGCTGATGTTGGGAGTAGAGTAAAGAACTTGTTAGTTATTACAACTAACTCTTATGTTGATCGGATGAGAGCAAACGATAGTACTGCTATATGGCATGAAAGGATGGGGAATATAGGAATGAGTAAGTTGAATGCGATGGCAAACAAGAGCATTGTAAGACGCTTGCCTAAGCTGTCTTCCTTTGATGACAGTCACGTTTGAGCGGTATGTCAGTTCGGCAAGGCTCATCGCCTTCCGTTTGATATGTCACAAATGAGCAACAAGAGACCATTGGAGTGTATCCATGGTGACTTGATTGGACCAACCGCCACTGCTATACTTGGTGGAAGCAGATACATGCTTGTTCTGATTGATGACTAGTCAAGATTCACTTGGGTTTACTTCTTGAAGGAGAAGTCAGAAGCTTTCCAGGTGTTTGTGGAGTTCAAGAAGCTAGTGGAGGGCTGGCTTAACTTGCGGATCAAGAAGTTTAGAACAAACAAAAGTGGTGAGTTTGTCTCCTCTGAGTTTTTTAACTTCTTCAGGAAGCACGAGATCCAAAGAGAGCTTACTTATGCTCATACTCCACAACAAAATGGAGTAGCGGAGCGGAAGATCTGTCATCTGACGGAAACCTGCAAGTGTTGGCCTCATGTGAAAGGCATTCCTACGTCCTTCTGGGCAGAGGGGATGTCTTGTGCTTCTTACGTCATCAATCGGATTCCTCTCAGCCCGATCAACATGAAGTCTCCATTTTAGATGTTGCTGAAGGTGAAGCCAAGTTTAGAACACCTTAGAGTTTGGATCAAATTGCTATGTGCATGTCCCGGATGCTTCAAGGACAAAGCTTGATGCAAAGGAAAGGAAGCTTTTCTTTGTTGGCTATGATGAGAGGAAGAAAGGATGGAAATGCATGGATCCTGTGACGAAGAAGTTTGTTTTATCAAGATACGTGGTCTTTGATGAATTGACGTCGTATGGAGGCGGCTCGGTTGAGCTACCAGAGAGCAAGGTTGATGAAGAGCAGAAGGTGGCTGCTGAAATTCTGGAATAGGAGCTTGTTGTATCACCAGCAGCTCCTGTTGCTTCAAGCTCTGGTGCTGAGGCTTCTGGCTCCGGAAGTAGGGGGAGTATTGCTCAAAGCTTGCCCGAAGCAGGAGTTGAGCCTGAAGAAGCAACGGAGGTAGTGAGCAAGGAGCATCCTCTTCGGAGATCAAAGAGGGTTGTTAAGCCACCAGCTCGGTACTATGATGGGAATGTAGTGAGTTTTGTCTACTGTTTCTTTGCAGGTCCTCTAGATGAGCGAAAGCCTGTAAACTTCAATGAGCCCACTGGAGTCAAGGAGTGGGAAGATGTCATGAAGGAGGAGATTGCTGCTCCTAAGAAGAATGAAACCTGGGCCCTTGTGCCTAAGGTTGATGGCATTACTCCAGTGACTTACAAGTGGGTGTACAAGTTGAAAAAGAAGGCTGATGGGAGCATTGATAGATACAAAGCTCGTCTGGTTGATCGAGGATTCTCACAATAGTATGGAGAAGACTATGAGGAGTCATTTAGTCCAATTGCAAAGATGACTTCGGTTCGGGTGGTGATCGCCTTGGCTGCTAGCAAGTGATGGAGGATGTGGTTGATTAATGTGAAGAACGCTTTTCTTTACGGAGAGATTGGAAAGGACATTTTCATGGATCAACCACTTGGTTTTGTTTCTGAAGTTCATCCGGACGATGTTTGCAAACTCAGGAAGGCTCTCTATGTGTTGAAGCAAGCTCTTAGAGCTTGGTATGGGAAGATAGCAGAGAATCTACAATTCTGCGGTTATCTTTCTTCCAACTCGGATTCTAGCTTGTTCATCAAGAATAATGGGGAGCTTCAAGTCTTGGTCCAACTGTATGTTGATGATATGATCATCATAGGCAATTCAGAGGAGGAGGTTGCTAGGCTCAGGGCTGAGCTAGCTATTCGCTTTGAGATGAAAGACTTGGGAGAGATTCATCACTTTCTTGGTCTTGAAGTGCAGAGGAAGGAGAGCGGAATACTCATTTGCCAAAAATTATATGCCGATCGTATTGTGAATCGATTCGGTATGGACGAAGGGAAGAGTTGCTCTGCTCCACTGGATCTTGGTCTGAAGCTTCGATGAGAAGAAGGAAGGATTCTTCCTGATCACTTAGAGTTCAGTGCTCTAGTTGGGAGCTTGATCTACTTAACAATTACAAAATCAAACATTGCTTATAAAATTGGTCGAGTAAGTCAGTTTATGGCTCAACCAAGGAAGTCTCATCTAGTAGCGGCAAAGAACATCTTGAAGTATGTCAAAGCAACTTCTAATATGGGACTCCTCTATAGTAGGGACTCGGTATTTTCTTTTCTTGGATACACGAATGCTGATTACGGTGGTGACTCAGATGATCAAAGATCAACTTCGGGTTATGTGTTCACCTGTGGATCAGCTTGTATTTTGTGGTGTAGCAAGAAGCTCGACTCAGTGTCTATGCCTACTACGGAAGTAGAGTATAAGGCTTCGACCTTAGCTACTCGGGAAGCCATCTGGTTGAGAAGGCTTGTAGAGGATGTTCATGAGGAAGTACAAGGTCCTACTTTACTCTGGGGTGACAATGAGAGTGCTCTCAAACAGGTAAACAATCCAGTGTGTCACGCAAGTACCAAGTATATTGGGATCGAGCACCACTTCATAAGGGAGAAGGTGTTGGAGGGATCTCTTCTGGTCAGGTAGGTTCGGAGTGAAGATAATCTTGCTGACATCCTCACGAAGCCGCTGTCAAAGGGGCCATTTCAATGGTTACAAGGGTTGCTGGGCTTGATCACAACTTCTCACTTCAAGGGGGAGTGTTGAAATTTGTGAAGTGAAAGTGGGTGAGGGAGCAGGCCGAGCGGTCTGAGCGGCTTGCGCGGTCTGAGTCAGCGACCTGGGCAAACTACTGGTTGCAGCCTGGGTGACCTGTCTTGGACTTGGTGGTGGCTTTGCTGCTTTTAAGGAGCGGACAGTGCGGCCTGGTGTGCGACCTTGGGCGGACTGGTGTGCGGCCTGGATGGTGTATGACAAAGGTATTCTTGTTGTCTTGGGCTTCCAGTGGAGCGGCCTGAGAGGACTGTGTTTGGCGGTCTATTGGAAGTAGTCAACTTGATCAGCGACCTAGTAGTTAGCCATCACTTGTTGTAACCAGGCAGATTTGGAGTTCTATCCGCAGTTTGTTGTAGGAATTGTCTTTTTCGTCCGCGGAGTCCTCCTTTGTAGATTGGTTTTGGAGATGGGCTTTTGTTCTTGCCGAGCTCTCCATGTTGCGATGGATGTTTCACATCCTTGTGGCGGACTGTGCCGCTGATTGGCGGTCTGGGTCTTCTGCGTCTGCCGTGCTTGCGCTAGTTGCTTGGTGGGCTGCTGGACTTGGTAATTTTCTGTGAAAAGTCCATGGAGTCCGCAGAGTCCTCCGAGTCCACTATTGACCTGGCAGACTGCATGTTGGTCGTGGACTTGTGGTGGGCGGTGGCGTCATTGTCGAGCTGTGCAGACTACCTCTATTTTTTGCTGTCCGCACGGGTTGAGCAGAGATAACAGTTTGTTGTTTGCAGGTTGCACGACTAACACTGAGGAGCTAGGAGTTTGGCATTGACTGCGGTCAGCATCAGTGAAGTTTGCGGTTTCAATCAGCGGTTTCAGCAGGTCACTTTTGCGACTTTTCAGTTTTCTCTGCTTCAACGTTTCCAAGTTCAATAACCTGTCCGGCGAACTCGGCGGTCTAAGCGGTCTGTTCCTCAGCTCAGCAGTGTCTTGTAGCAGTCAGCAAATAACGGTGTGTCCGCTCGACCTCGCGTTCTCCGCAGACTCCGTGTTCTATTCGTCTTCTAGCAGCAGCAGCAGTTCGGGCGTCTTCAGCGACTTCGGTGGACTGGGCAGTCTCGGCGGTCTCCAGTTCTATCCGCTCGATTTGTTTAACTTGTAATCTTTCCTGTTTTCCTGTGTACTGGCGAAATCATGTCTCGCCATATATACCTCGTATTGTAAAGAAGGAATAAAAGAATATATGATCAACTTGACCCTGTGATTGCATTTTGTTGTTGAGCTTGCTTTCCTGGTTTCCGTATGATCAAGGTGTGATCTTGATAGTTCTGAGGATATTAATTTGGCATTAGACTATCTTGGTGACCACTTTGAGAAAATTAATCAAAGCCCGTTTACATTTCATTTGTACTATTCTTCTGCAATACTCTCTCTCTCTTCTTTATTTATGGACTTGTGTGGTTTCTCCTTATATGATGCTTGTGGACACAATTCTATTTCATTCATGATTACTGCTCTCTCTGTGATGATCGAAAAGACTGGCAGGATCGGTGTTTTGTAGTGGAGGCTATCCCTTGTGTCGGGGCCACCGCAAAATGGCAGTTCTGGGTATAAGACCCCGTGTTTCGAAAACAAATGGGTGTCTTATACCCAATGCTCAGCCAGCGAGCATACCAGAAGACGCGTGAAAAATAGAGATAGCTCCGCCATACGAAGAATCACAACCCGCCAATACGAGTTTGCCATGAATACCTGCAGGGGTGAGCTCCGCAAAAACAAAAGAAAAATATACAATATACAAATAAATACTAAAACTAAAATAGACATGAAAAATAAAAATTACAGAAAATGAAAGATAAGTACTGGGTTTATTGTCATCCCAGTACGAATTATTCAAAAAATGAAAAGTACTAGTTAATGGGCCTTTGAAAAGAAAAGTGCACAGGTAACTGTTTCAGTGTCCGTTGCGGTAACGAGTACCGATACGGCAATAAAACAATTACCCCTCTGCCCAAATAATCATACATGCTCCTCACAGGCAAAGGAAATAGGAAGTAAGAAGAGGAGGAGCGCTGGTCCTCACTCTTCTCACCACAAAACAAATCCTCGCCTAGCAAGGCATCATCAACCACAGATTTGTCGGAATCGATTACAACGATATGAACACCAGGCTCATCATCATCCCAGCGTACCCGTGGAGACTCAGCCTGCATAGGCTCAGATAAAGAAGGGGGATCGAGTAATATAAGAGAAGAATAACTAAAATAATCCAAAATAGGGGGAGTGGTCCCAGTCTCACTCCCAGCAAGATCCAAGCAGTGATCATCGTCGGATTCATATGAATCATATCGTGGGGAATCCGAGATCTCGAGGTCTGCTGTGGTAAGTAGACGGCCTCGTCTAATAAGGAGGTGAAAATCTCCGCATCGTAAAGGGAACATTCCTCATCCCACCGGGGTGCGTAAAAGTGTTCCGAAGATCCACCCGTCTCCATCGAACATAGTACAGTCATCATCCCACTTCGGCATAACCTCAGACACCGAATTTCCCAAAAATACGACATCATTAGCCGACTCACAAGAAAATGGAGTAGAAAACTCAGGAAAAAATTGCGGAGGGCCGAAACTGCTGTCAAAATCAGGCAAAGAATGAGCAGGCCCCATCACAAAATCAGTCGCAGACGCCATCTCGTTGATAGGAATAATCTATGCATCCCATACAGGAGCGCCCATAAATTCCTGATCCTCTTTTTGTTGGCTACCACAAGAGCTATCGTCATCACTCATGGGAAGCTCGTAAAAAGGGAGCGAGGGACCCATGAAGGATTTGTATGCAGCGAGAGATTCTTCCATAATCTCAATGGGTAAAGAGCGAGCAAGGTGTGCGATGTCAGCGTATGGGCCAGGAAACACTCTAGTAGGCCTGTCCACAATAGTCTACCGCGAACAGGAGGTTGTTGCGCGCACACCCTCAGAGGGGGAAGGATCGCACAAGCTAGGGCAATCCTTCACCATGTGGTCAATACCTTGACATAACAAACATCTAATGCAATGCTCGACTTTCATATCAGCCATGGCATCGATGCATCGGCCCAAAGTGTCATAAAGACAGCACTCAACAACAGGATACATCGCAAACAAAAATAATTGCCGAAAAAGAGCTATACAACTATAATAAAAATAGCACGGATCAACTATATAAATCACAAATCAAAAAAGGGCAAAAGAAAAATAAGCAACAAATTCTAAGATCACAAGAAAAGAAGAAAGATGCAATGTACAAATGGAAAAGAGCTTATATCTCCCATCTCCCTCTCCAAAAACTCCGACTACTGTGTTCCCCGGCAATAACGCCAAAAACTTGATGCGTTGGACGGCAAGTGTACCGGTCGCCAAGTAATATAAAATGGGCGAATGTTTCCAAGTATCGATCTCTCAAGGAACACAATAAAGTGTAGTTAATTTCGAGGAGGACTTGAGATTGAAGTCCTTAGGTCGGAGTTAACTAAGGGGGGTTTTGATGGTTGCGTAAAGAGAAAATAAAAAACTAACAACTACTCCTATGCAATGTCGCTATGCAATGCATTGCCAGGCGGGATGGAAGACTATACGGGCCGCTATGCACCGAAGCGCTAGACGGATGGACGAGTATTCTTGCAAATGAGGTGGTTAGAATAGCAGAATGAGGGTCGAGAGCACCTCTTCTCTACGCACGCCACTAGTAATTGCTAGAGCTGTATAATCGGATGTGGTGGTGGATGGAACTGTGGGCGCAACTCAAGAAACTAAAGCGTAAAACAATACAAGATCACATAGACATGAATCACATAAAGTTTACAACTAAAGTGCACATCATCAAAATAAATAGATTTAAACACCAATATTCAGCAAGAAAGCAAAAACAAGTCAAGTGATCAACCGAATCCAAAGGCTCGTCGAGGGGTCGTGGAAGGAATCGTCGGGTTGTCAATCCGCATCCAAGCTCGGTCCTCAACTACGTCCGGGGTAGAGGAGGTTGTCACTAACTCCCAATGAACCCATCATCTTCGTGTCACGATCCGGAAGAAAGTTGCAAGCTTCTTTTTGCTTGTTGGTTATGGCATCAAACCATGAAAAGGAGCTAAAGATATGATGGAGAAGGTCGAGAGCAAGCACCGACAAGATAAAGGCTTCGCGAGCATGGCCGGAGATTCTCTCCTTAGTAGAAGATGGAGGATGGAGGTAGAAAGGCGGAGCTTTGCCGTAAAAGGTGGCTGGAATGGCTGGAATACGGATCCCCTAAAATGGCAGGAAATCTGCGCTTAAATAGAAAAAGGTCAGAATATTGGTCACGCATGGTTTGGTGAACGACCGTGCGTGAACCGTGCAATTTTAGCGCACAGAAAATGGCCTGGGAGAAAGATGCGTTGACCCGTGCGTTTTACTCGCGCACGGGCGCTTCCGCCCGTGCGTGAAGTAAATCGCACAGGTAAACACCGAGCGCAGAAAAGCAGAGATGGCACAGGAGAACCATGCGTTTTACTCTAGCACAGGTGATTCTACCCGTGCGTGAAAGAAAAAGCACGATTAACCACAGAAAGTAGAAACTCAGAGAAAAATATGCAGACCATATGATTTCTACTCGCATGGTTTGGCCGAAACCGTACGGGGACAAAACGCACGGGTATCTACAGAAGTCCCCAGTATTGCTGTGTAAAACACACGATTGCCAAGAGAACATGCGAGAAGAAATTCGCACGACCGTACATTTTACTCAGAAACTAGAAAATGAGTCTGGGACATCCCGACTACCTGCACAACAATAAAACGAACTGGAAAGAACCACGGGGAGCATCATGTGCTTACCCTCGAAAATAGAATGCATAATTGCACACTCTTGGGACAAAATGGTGCACAAAGCAGTCAATGTCGGAGAGATGCAAATATAACTGATATCCGGTCGAAATGCAGTGCACGAGTGAGAAAACAAGCTCAGATGAGTCCGAAAATCACTATATAAATAAGACTCATCACTGAGCTTGAAGATCTTCAGCTAACTTACTTTTCCTTTGTGGTTATCTCTGATAGACTTTAGCTTTCAAGCTTGGTGGAGAAGAAGATGTCCAGCCGCCTCTTGATTTCTTTCTCTATTTTCTGCATTTGTTCCTTTATCCATTCGATCTTTTTTGTTGCCCGAATCCCTTTTCTTTTTTACTTTTTATGTGTGTTGATTTGAATCAATGACACACTTCTATGAGGGCCTAGACAAGGATTGTTGAGCCCCACCTTCTTCAGAAAAGGACAAGATAGCTTTCGGCACCACTTCAGCTTTCCCGCAACTGCTACATATAAGTTGACTTTGATGACGACAGCAATGGTCATCACCATCTGGACTTAGAAAATATTCTAGAAATCCATAAAGTGTTGAGTGATTTTAAGTCACTCAATGTCATTTGTCTTAGATCTCAGCACTTCTGGACTTGTGAATTTTCTCTATATTTGCCTCAGTGGTTCTATCTCAGCGGTTTCAGCGATTTCTTCGTAATAGCTATGACAGGCCTTTGTCTCAACGCTTTCTTCTTACCAGCTGAGACAAGTTTCTATCTCAGCGGTATCTTCATAGTGGTCTCAGCGGTTTTTGCTTCATAGTTGAGACTATCTTCTGTCATAGCGGTTTTCCTCTTAACTGTCTCAGCGCTTCCTTCTTTATTAGAAGCATCAAGTGAACCTGCTTCACTCAATGCTTCTGGACTTAGAGAAATCCAGGTAGTTTTTTCTCAGCGCTTCCTTCTTCATTAGAAGAATTGAGTGAACCTGCTTTACTCAACGCTTTTGGGCATAGATAAATCCAGCTTGTTTTGTCTCAGTGGTTAAGCTGACACATTCTTCTCAGTTGTCTCAGCTGTCTCAGCAGTCTTAACGCCTTCTTCTCAGCTATCTTAGTGTTTTTTCCTTAGTTAGGTTTTTTGGCTTTAGCTGCGTTGGATGATCTGTGGTCTGAGCTCGATGAACTCTGATCTTCTCAGCGGTCTCAGCACGTTTTGCCTTAGTCAATTTTCCAGGCTTTAGTGCGACAAGTGTTGAGCAGAGCTCGATGATCTTTAAGCTGAGCTCGATGAATTGCAAACTGATCTCGACGAACATCAAGCTGAGCTCAACGAATTTTGAGTTTACCACCAAACTCATTTTTCTTCACCTATCCAATCATGGACTACATGCATGCATGAACTAGAGCACCCATCAAAAACATTATGCCCCTTAGCATGATTTGTGATGCATCTTCAAATCCTGAGGAACATTGTAGGGCATAATTCCCAACAATAACCTGACCTTAGATCTAGCTTCAAAAACTAGAGAGCTCTCTCCAACTGACCAAATAGCTCATCGATCATTGGCAGAGGATACGTGTTCCGGACCGTCAACCAGTTTAGTGCTCTGTAATCAATGCACAATCTGAGCATCCAGTCCTTCTTCTTCACAAATAATACTAGAGCTCTACATGGAGAGGAGCTCGGCATGACAAACCCAGCTTCCACTAACTCTTGAAGTTGGCTTCAAAACTCTACCAACTCCTCTGGGCCATACAATAAGGAGCTCTGGATACTAGCTTGGCCCCCGACATGAGTTGTATCTAAAAGTCTTTCTCCCGTTGCGGTGGCAGCCCTGGCAACTTCTCCGAAAATAGATCTACAAAATCTCATACCACCAGAATGCTAACCATAGGGTCCTAGGTCTCGGTCATCTCGAACAGCACCTGATAGACCTCGTCCCCGTGCAAGTGGTCCTTGACAGCCTGAACTGAAGAATGTAGATGGCGGGAGACCGGAATAGTACCTTCGATGGTCGCATAAGTGTTGTTATATCTGAGTACGACCTTCCTCATCGGGAAATCAATCTGATCATGTTTCCAGGCGAGCCATGATATTCCCAAAAGAAGATCGAAATCCAACAAGCTTAAGATCGTCGCCAGGGCTTCGAGGGTTAACCCATCAATGGTCACCCTTAGAAGTCATTTTGCCATTGACCGGACCTCCATCCCATTGGGGAGACACACCCTCCTAGTGAATCCCCCGTAATATCTGATGCCCTCCAGGTCCTTGATAAATTCCTCCGAGATAAAGTTGTGTGATGCCCCCGTATCGATTAAGGTTTGGGCAGGATTGCCGCATAACATCACTACCCTTTAGTTTATTAAATGTCTTAGATGTCTTGTTATAATTTATTTCCTATTTCTAGAAATTCTACATCCTTATAGCCTATAGGAAAGAATTTAAAATTACTATTTTACCTTCAATCACATTCTCCGGGTTCCGGGGCTGAGCTAAGTCCAGGGCATACAACTTTCCTCTGTCATGTGTGCGATCACAACCCTGAAATCCATGTCCCCGACCACATCCTTGACCTCCAAGCTGCCGAGAAAGTGGGGCTCCTATAATACTAGAGGTGGAGGTTCCCTTATGGGAATGTTCTTCTAAATATGTCCCGGCTGGTTTCACCAATAGCACGTCGGTGCCTCCTCCACTGGACTCGGCATCTCCCGCATCTGTAAGGGCTGAGGAGCCATCACCACTGGGTTCCTCTACTCCTGGCGGTCCTCCTGGTGGGGCTAGTCCATGTTCTTCCTTTCTCCAATGACTCGACCTCTCTGCTGATCTCTCCTTACACCGATTATGATGTCGTTCGCCGAACTTTTCCAGCCCCAAACTATGAGCTAGTCTGCCACCAACTTCTTGTCCATCTCCAAGATTCTGTCCAAGATCCCATCAAAAACAAAAAATGAGTGCCTGCCTCATGTCATCGTGAAGGCCCATGTAAAACCTCTTCACATAGCTCGCACTGTCCAGCTGGTACGAGTTCGCAAAGAGGGCTAAATGTGTAAACTTCCAATAATACTCCAATACTGTCTTGTTACCATGCCTCAACTGCAGGAATCTGTCGTCCAACTCATCTCTTGCCAACTGTTGTATAAAATGCTCTAGCAGCGCTGCCCTGAAATCCTCCTAAGAAATGTCTGCATACTCCATCCCAATGAAGGTAGTGTCCAATAGTGACTTCCACTATCTCTTCACGTGTGACTCCAAGCAAGAGACTGATAATGCTACTGCCTCCTCCATCAGGCATCGAATCCCGACCAGCATATCATAAATAATATCCAGCCACTCCTCTATACGAATTGCTGACTCTGTCCTGTGGTAGGATAGCAAAGAAAGTCCTTGAAAGAAGCTCAACCAGTTTGCGCAGGGGTTAGGCTGAGGAGCCGGAGCCTACTGAGTCCTTAATGATTTCAAGATGGCCATCAATGTTTGTACCATCTCCGTTTGCCGAAACGGAGTAGGAGACGCTGGAGGTGGAGCAACATTCTGAGCCTAAGGTACACCCTGCTGTGGGATAGTGTTCGTCGCAGGCTACAAAGGAAAATCAAATTGTCAGTTTGGTTTTCGAAAAGATTCGTTGAAAATAAAATGGACTGCTGCATGTGATTTCACTCATGGGCACACCATTGCTTCTGCTGCTAGTTTGTCCTCAATTGCATGTGAAAATAAAAAGGACTGTTGGACTGTTGCATGTGATTTCACTTATGGTCACACCTTCGGATCAAGGTTTGGCTCTAATACCAGTTTGTAAGACCCTATTTTTTCGCCTCCGGGTCTTATGCCCAAAATCGCCATTTTGAGGTGACACCAACACTCGAGAAGGTTGCTACTACAAAACGCTGATTCTGCCGAAATTAATGATCACCAAAGACATAGAAGTATATAGTTAGAACAATTAAGTCTAAGACCACAAATCACATGTAATATATGAAAGAGAATCACAACATTATCAACAAAGTAGTAGAACAAAAACGGAAATGGTAAATCAATAGAGATAAATGGGCTCATGCCCCGTACATCATGCCCTCAATACAACACTCTCGCGGAAGTAAAATATACTAACCACTTACGAATCCTGAAGCTGGTGCTCCTGTGTAACATCCCTCAAACAACTAGACTCCTAGGAGTGGTTTTGTCATGACTAGGTCATGACAAAACCCTAAAAAGCTCAAAAGACCACGTGAGCAAAGGCACAAGGTGAAAATCACCTTGGTCTGCCTATAACATAATGTTGGATCACCCTATTACTAATTTGGGTCAGGATCACTATGTCTTTAGGAAACCTGTTTTTGACCTCATTGTATAGATCTAAAGGTCAATTAGAATTGAGTCTAAGGGTTAGTAGTTAGGTTTGGAAGCTGCCCTCAAGACCAAGGTTTTTCAGTTTGGAGACTAAGTCATTTCGTCGAGCTCAGTACGACGAATCGTCAAACTCCAATCGACAATCGTTGAGCCCACTTCGACGGATCGTCGAACTCCATTCGACGATCACTGAGCTCAAGTTCAACAAATCGTCGAACTCCATTCGACGATCTTCGATCTTAGTTCGACGATCTTGACTCCAGTATTGATTCTCTATCTCTGAGCTCAGTTCGACGATAGTTGAGCTCAGATCAACGATCTCTGTTGCTGTATAAGTCCAAATCGCTTAGGTCAGTTCGACGATAGTGGAGCTCAGTTCGACGTTTTTCTGAAGAGTTCAACGACTTTTAAGATTCAAATCCAGAACAGTTAAGGAGTTATTCTCAGCAATTAATTCAGAAGATCTTGTAGCCGTTTTTCATTTATTCCGGAGCAAGTTTCAAGAAATTATCAAGGAATGTTTCTTTGGACTTTCCCCCAGAAGACAATTGCAATTAAGAAAGTCAATTAATGACAGGTTAACGGCTATTCTGCACAGAGGATCATTTTCACATAGCTCGCACTGTCCAGCTGGTACGAGTCCGCAAAGAGGGCAAAATGTGTAAACTTCCGATAATACTCCAATACTGTCTTGTTACCATGCCTCAATTGCAGGAATCTGTCGTCCAACTCATCTCTTGCCAACTGTTGTATAAAATGCTCTAGCAGCGCTGCCCTGAAATCCTCCTAAGAAATGTCTGCATACTCCATCCCAATGAAGGTAGTGTCCAATAGTGACTTCCACTATCTCTTCACGTGTGACTCCAAGCAAGAGACTGATAATGCTACTGCCTCCTCCATCAGGCATCGAATCCCGACCAGCATATCATAAATAATATCCAGCCACTCCTCTATACGAATTACTGACTCTGTCCTGTGGTAGGATAGCAAAGAAAGTCCTTGAAAGAAGCTCAACCAGTTTGCGCAGGGGTTAGGCTGAGGAGCCGAAGCCTACTGAGTCCTTAATGATTTCAAGATGGCCACTCCTCTATCCAGCCACTCCTTTATACTTATGCTTATAAATATATGTGTGCACATCTAAGGATAGGTTAACTCGATACATACAAACCTTTTATACATCAATAAAGAGTTAACGAAGATATGTCATTGTGAATCTCGACAACTCACAATTGACATCAAGAAGTGTTTGGAAAAGCCCCGTTCAAACCCAAATAGATTGGCTTTAAGATATATATATATTTATAATTTTTAAATTGACTTGACATCAGAAGAATTCGAAAATGCTGCAATGCCTCTTAACTTGAAGATTCCTAGTAAAGAAACCTTTCGATTTCAACTTAGACAAATCCCGCCGACCTTTCATTTCCACGGGAAACTTACCGCAGTATACTCGTCGAATGAGCAGAAAACCCGCCGACCCTTTATATATTTAGAATCTCGCCGACCCTTCGCCTTCCATAGGAATCCCACCGAAGGAGCAAACTCGCTGAATCCCGCCGAACTTCGCAGGAAACACGCCTAATCCCGCAAAGGTCTTCGCCGAGTCGTCTTCCCACAAGTGATTCTCGCCGAAGCCCGCAGGAAAACTCGCCGACTCTCTCCACAGGGGACTCTCTCCTTCTCCGCCGGAAACTCGCCGAGGGGAAACTCACCGACTCCCGCAAGACTCACCGCCGCAGGGGAAACTCACCGGAAAGGAAACTCGCCGACTCCCGCAAGACTCTCGCCGAACCGGTCTCCATCGAAGGTATCGAACCGAATCCCGCTGGAATCTCCCCGAATCATCTTACCCTTTCATCGCTTCTCACCGTAAGTTTCCCGTAGGACGCTCACCTTGCTCTTGGACGCTCTTCCGGTTTCGATTCTTGCTTCCAGGAATTTCTCCGCGTGCACTCATCGGGTTTCCCTCGTCTTCATCGCACTAACTCACCGTCTACACCTTTAGGTAACCCTCCCTCACCCTTACTTGGACTTGATCACTACTATCGCTTCCTTTTTGATTTTTGATTAGGCGTAGAATAGGGCTTCTCTCCCTAGATCTGCAATGGCTCCAAGGACAACTGCTGGGTTGGTCACTGGTTGCGAGCTAGTTCGAACTGGGTTCTCTCACGCCTCTGATGAATTCAGAAACATCATTCTGATGCTAGAAGAGGCTGGGCTATCATTTGTCCTGGAGCACCCATGCAAAATCTTGGACAAAGAGGTGCTGGAGTTCTTCGCTACCACAAGACTCCGGAATGGCGACTCACTAATCAAAAGCAAGGTGGCTGGGGCAAAGGTCAAGATGTCTGCCAGCAAGCTGACCCGCTTCCTACAGCTCTCTAGCTCGGAGCACGAGGAATATTTTGAGGAAGAAGACAAAAGCAGGATTCTCCTATTCTGTGGTCTCTCATGAGGAACTCGGTCGATCAAGCGCAAGGATATGAATGAAGAAGGGAAGCTTATGTCTGACATTATTGGAAAGGTACTCATCTGCAAACCAGGATCTCATGACCATATCTCTGCGGATATGTTCAAGATCCTGGTGGCAATTGTCTGCCGTAAAAGGTTCAACTGGGCGGCGTTGCTGTTCGAGAAGATAAAGGACACCTTGAGCTCTCCGAGTTTTGGCCGAATCATAAGTCTGTATCTAAATCAGCTAAATGGAGACAAGTTTGACATGAGTAAAGGTGTTCCTCTACACTACTTGAAGAAGATGGACTCAAGTGTGTTTGACAGATGGGAGAGGCGTATTGGGCAGACTGCCGTGGAAGAACAACAGGGAGTATCTCCAGCAGTCACCCCCAGTGAAATTCCTGATACTTTGACTGCAGGAATTGAGGGGGAGACTCTACCCACTCATGCTGATATAGTATCTGACATCTCCCAGGTGGCCAGGGATGCTGTGGCCGAAATACAAGAAGAAAGTGAAACTGTGCTGGAGCATGAGGAGGCCCTAAACCGAAACGATCAAGGAGCCGAAGCTACTGTACAAGAGACTGCTGACAAAGAGTTGGAAGAGGCTGCTAATGAAGATAATTTCATGGATGATGATGCAGAGGAAGACGGGAATGAGGGACATGAAGCATTGGAGGCTCCGGATCTCATTGAACCTCCATCTGACAAGCACGCACCTGAAATCATTCCTGAAAACATTGGTGCACGAGTGGAGGCGGAGTCTGAGGAACCTACAGATGCTGCCAGCATTCCCCCATTAGAGACTGTGCTTGTATCCAGCTCTACAGATGCGTCTGCTGAAGAGCAAGGCCAATAAGTGCCTCCGGCTCTTCCATTACGAGATGAGCTAGCCACTCACACTGTAATTGTCATTCAGGGCATATTGAATGAACTTAAAGCCTCCTTTGATAAAGCTCAGAATAAACTGCTGAAAAGGATTAAGACATCTGAAAATCATAAACTTGACGTGATGGACAAGAAATTTGAAGAGAAGTATACCGCGGCCGGCCAAGCTGTCACACTTCTTATGGCCGGATTGAAAAAGAACACCGATACTCTTGCTGTAGTAAATCAGAATGCTCATGTTGTAGCGAACAACATTCAAAAGTTTGACGGTAATATGGTCACTCTCAACGCCAATCAGCAGGCCTTGGTCACTGAATTCTCCCAGACCACCAAGCATATTGATGACTCCCTGCACTCCTATGCAAACTTCATCGCTGTCGAAGCCAAAAAGGGGGAGAAGGACTACATAGCTAAGATGGCTGAGCTCCGAGAAGTCATGATCAACAACTTCGAACAGTCAAACAAATACGTCTATGACAGCTGCTGGTGGATGCTCCAACAGGCATTAGGCATCGTGTTGCCTGAAACTCCTGCGGGTATTCATGCTCCTGAGACTTCTACAGCCGCTGAGGGAGTAAGTGCTGCTGAGGGAATAAGTGCAAGTGCTGCAGATGTTCCCATAAGTGAAGCTGATGCTAGGGCTATTTCCAAAGCTAAACTGAGGAGCATGTTTGACCAAGAGGCCCTAGCAAAAGCCAGGGGCAAGAGAAAAGCTCAGGAAGGGACCTCCAAGGAGACACTAGCTGAGAAGAGAATCAGAATAAGTGAGGAGGAAGTACGAAACGAAAAGTGGAGTCCAGTTTCAAAGAACATCATCTTGGACACCTTCTGGCTACAAGAAAAAAGAGAACTCAATCGAGACGAAGTATACAACCAGTATGAGTGGGAAATGCACAAGACGTATGAAGCAAAACAAAACATCTTCTTCAGAAACAACATGGATGCAGATAAAGTTCCTCCTGCCAGATACTATCCGAAGCCTAAAGAGTATATGGAGAGGTAAAGGAAGAAGTATTTGGCGCAAAAACTCAAGGATGACTTAGCTAAGGAAAAATAGTCAACAATTTATAGCTTGTCATTCTTTCTTAAGAACATGTAATGCTTATTGTTATTTTATGAACAATTCTGAGATTATATATATATTTATATATATTTGTATATGTAATTGAATTTGTGAATGACTCAAGTCCTGATCTGATTACTTATATTCTTTTGTGCTGAATATTTAAATTCTGAATGTTGCTTATATGATCTGGTTGGTGTTATTCATCTTAGCTAGTAGGGTTTTGGCTTCGTCAAATAGGGGGAGATTGTTGGGTATTGTATCAACAATCACCTGGATTTGAGGAAGCCACCTATCAAGCTAAGATGAATTCATAATGTATTTGATGAAAACTCTTAAGTTGTGCTTGCAGTTATTCCACGCTAAGTGCACACCAATGTCAGGGTGCAGTAGGTCAATATACACGGGTCTGCACGACGTAATCCCTCGTTGAGCAGATCAGTGTGTTGGCCTACATGTACTCTCTCTATTGGAGTGCACTTACTTTCAAGTACAGAGCCGTGTTTATGCAAGAGAAGACAAGGAGCAAGGATGGGTCAAGGAGCAGCTCTTAGGTGGAAAGACGAAAATTCGTCTAAGTATAATTCGACGAGAATCACCAAGTGATTCTCGCCGAATCGTCGAGAATCATTAGTGATTCTCGCCGACTCTTTCCGGCTACCTCAAAATGGTGCCAAGTAATATTCGGCGAGAATCACTAATGATTCTCGCCGAACCCATCGCTGAGCAGATCATGAATACCTAGTAATGTTCGTTGAGAATCACTAAGTGATTCGGCGAGAATCACTAGTGATTCTCGACGAATCGTCGAGAATCACTAACTGATTCTCGCCGATTCGTCGAGAATCACCTGCGATTCTCGCCGATTTTTACTTGGCGTTTTCTCTGGAAGCTGCTGAACCGGATTCTGCCGCTGGACTATTTTGAACCGGTTTTTGGGTTTCTACGTGTGGGACCCACAACGGTCATATTGTAAGTGTCTATAGTGTATAAATACATGGGTATTTTTGAACAGTAACAGTAGAGAAGAAAAACCGAAACACGCGAGACGTGACGTGACCTAGATCGTCGTTTCCGCTCCGCCGCCGCCACCGCCGCTCGTGCCAAGTTGTTCGCCGGTAGATCGTGGTTTCGCCTAGATCCTCCTGCAACAGAAGCCTAGCTAAGCTCAGCGTCTCACGAGTCTAACCGGAGATCTCTTGTCTCTCGATTTGTAGATCGGGAAAACCTTCCCCATCCGAATCGATCGAGACGATTGATCCTAGTGTGACCGTTGGTAGACCTAGATAGCTTCGCTACGAAGTTTGGATCTCTAAAGTACAGCAGCCGCACATCGTCGTCGTCGCCGATACCGTGAACCTAGCCGCCTCCCATCTTGCCGCCGCCGGTTCCGAGGAGATCCTCTCCAAGAGAGATCTAGGGTTGTGGACTCTTTGTGGACTTCAAGAACACGTCGTCAACAAAGAGGGACACCTTAGTCTCCAAACGAATTTTGTATCTCGTGTACATTCTAGTTTTACTTTTGTTGTAAAGGAACGTTTGTTCCATGTTGTAAGGGTTGGGTACAACCCGGTTTGTGGGAGTGTTGACTCCTACGTGTGGAAGGGTTCCTTCGGATAGTACAAGGATTGGATTCAATCCTGTTGGAGAAGTGACCGAGTCGTCCATTGTTGGGAGATAGGTCGAAGGGGGAAAGTGGATGTACCCAATTCGGGGAACCACTATAAATTGCCTGTGTATTCTGTGTGCTGTGCTGTTTATTTTTGTTGTGCAAGTACAATCTTAAATTCCGCAAAAACGCTGCACGTCACCTATTCCCCCCCCCCATAGGTGAACATAGTTGACACTAGGTGGACTTTCAATAACCTAAGGGATGGTATCTCCTAGGTAGAATTTCCCAATCAGTAAGTGGATTAAAAGGTTTTCTAGGAGGATTAAAGTTTCTGTCAAAATTATGATTTTTATTATGTCTGACTGGGTTCGATGAAAAGCTATAAGTCCGTCG
This sequence comes from Platanthera guangdongensis, assembly GCA_039583875.1. NCBI lineage: Eukaryota > Viridiplantae > Streptophyta > Magnoliopsida > Asparagales > Orchidaceae > Platanthera > Platanthera guangdongensis. Next base: position 78,608,517 of record CM077157.1, read on the forward strand.
ACCAGAGTTCGACGAAGTGGGATGATATCATCGAACTCTGCTCAGAGAATGAACATATTCATTTTCCGTGCACCAAATTCGTCAATCTCTGCTCGATGAACCATACACAGTTCGTCGATCGCAGTAAGACGAATTATTATAGCTAATATTTACGTTCATAGTTCGTCGATCGGAGTTCGATGAACTAGCCACATTTCGTCGACCTAAGTTCGATGAAATTTGTTGAACTTTGTTTTTACTTAGAGTTTTCTGTTCTTTTGATTTTTAGAGTTATGTAATTCTTCTATGGGTTGTTTGTTGTTTATTAACTCTTTACCCTTAGCTGAAACTAATTTTATAGGGGTTGTCAATATGTTCTTCTTAAGTATCGGGGTAAGCTTGATGATGCACACAAGCCCAGTTTGCCATTCAGTCTGGCATTGACTGTACTTGTGATGTCCATCAAGTTAAGGCTTCTCCCATTGAGAGATTCCTCAAGTTGCTTAATCTCACAAACCTATGTTTTTAAAGAAATAATTTGTTCATTAGCTAAAGCTAAATCATCCTTAAGCTTATTGTTTTCAGCAAACAAGTTATCAAATTCAGATTGCCTATCTCTTAGCATTTTAATTTCTTTTTCTGATTTTATTAAATCATTACATAAAGATTTGAATTCAATTTTAAAATCAACAGAATTAAAATCAAAAGATGAGATTACCTGATCCTCATCTGCCTCAGAGTCTTCTTCTGATTCTTCAGAGTGACCTTCTGCTTGATCTTCAGCATCAGGTCTGCTGTATGAAGCATTAATTGCCATGAGGCAGACCTCTTTTGCCCTTTCTTCTTCTTCATCTTCACTGGAGCTGGAAGATGTTGTCTCTTCATCAGTATCACTCCAGGTTTCAGCAATGAAATCATTTTCTTTTCTTTTGTATTTGCTGGAGGAGTGTTTGTTTGAATTCCTGTTGGAGTTCTTCTTGTTCACTTTCTCCTTTCTCCTGTCCATTTTCTGAGCTTCTGGGCATTCAGGAAGAATGTGCACAGGCTTTCTGCATCCAAATTAGACAATCTCCTTGGTAGGAGTTCTGTCATAATTAGGTTTGTCATCATTCTTTGATGGCCTTCTTCTGAAATCTTTCTTGGCCAACTTGTAGAATCTTTTGGCCAACAAGCTCATAAACTCTTCATTTGCTGGAAGGGTTTCAGATTCTTCTGTTGCTTTGAAAGCAATATTATGTTCCTTCCTTGAAGAGGTTGAGGCCTTCATTTTAGCTGCCCCTCAAGTCTTGATCAATTGCTCATAGGATTTGAGCTTCCATAAGAGAGACTCAGTGGATATCTCATTCATACTTCTGGATAATTTGATTGGACAGAACCTGGAATCCCAAGGGCTGGGGAAGCACATCAGGATCTTGTCATTGATCTCAGTCAATGAGATATCTTTATCCAAAGTCTTCAGTTCATTGATGATAACACTAAGTCTGTTATAAATCTCTGCCACTGTTTCAGATTCCTCCTTCTTGAAGTTATCATATAGAGATATTAGGAGGGATCTTCTATCCTTTCTTTCATCTGCGGAGCCTTCCACCATCTGGTTTAGAGAATCCCAAATATCTTTTGTAGAAGAGCATTCAGCCACCTTTTGGAAGATTTCATCTGACATTATTTGAGCCAGAATGTTCATAACTTTTGCATCAGCTATTTTGGCCTTCTTCTGAGCATCAGTCCACTCAGGTGGTGGAACTGTATGAGTGCTGGAAGTTGCTGTGGAAGTGAATGCTGATGGTTGAGGAGGTCTGATGAGTCCATTTTATATACCTATTTTTGAACTCATCTGGGCTTGTTTTCTCGTTGATGCACTTCACTTTAGAGCTTTATTTGTTCATATTTGTAATTATGTCCTTTTTATGAGTAAGTGCACATTTATGCCCGTGGTTGTGTATTTTGTTACTTTTATTGTTTGTAGTCCTTTTTGTGATTGCCTGGAATGTCTACACAGATTAGTGATTTGTTTTTCCTATCAGTACAGGGGTCGTGTGCGTGTTCCGGGATGGTTGTGAAATAGGAATACTGCGCACGATCATGGGATCTAAAGCGCACGACTACTGGTCATGCGCCCCTGATCGTACGCACTACTGTTCATTTTCCAAAATTTGTCTGGGGTAATCGCACGACCACCGGACCTAGTGCGCACGACCACCGGTCGTGCGCCACTGATCGTGTGTATTGATTCCTCTTTCTCTGGAGTCCTGTCTGGGGTAATCGCATGACTATTGAACTTAGTGCGCACGACCACTAGTCGTGCGCCACTGCTCGTGTACGTTATACCAGTTCTTCTTCCTAATCGGCCATGCCAGTGCGCATGACCACTGGACATAGTGCGCACGACCACTGGTCGTGCGCCCGTGATCCCGTGCATTGTTCATTTCTGTTTTCTATATATAGTGCAGGTCTCTCACTAATTCAGGAACAATCTGAAGCTCGACATTTCTCCTCCGTTTTCCGCCTTCTCCGCCATTTTTCATCATCTTCCACCCTAGGGAGGTGCTCCGGGCAAGCTTTCACTGCCAAATCCAAGCCGGAGCTTCCTCTCGACCTTCTCCTTCATCCGTGAGCTTCAAGTAGGGTTTGACTCCATCACCAACAAGCAAAGGGAAGCTTGCAACTTTCGTCCGCTATCATGACACGAAGAAAACGGGCCATTGGAAGGTGGTGACAACCCTTCTCTACCCCGGATGCAGTTGAGGACCGAGCTTGGATGAGAATTGACAACCCGACGATTCCAACCATGAATCCTCAGCAAGACTTCGAATTCGGTCGATCTCTTGACTTGTTCTTCCTTTATTGTTGGATATGTGTGTTTAAAACTATTTATTGATGAAGTGCACTTTGGTTGTATATGTTATGTGTTTCATGTCTATGTGATTACTATTTCATTTTACTGCTTAAGTTGCTCGAGTTGCGCCATATCCCATCCACCACCATCCACCATTGTCGCACTAGCAATTGCTAGTGGCGTGCGTAGCGAAGAGGTGCTCACGACCCTCATTCTGCCATTCTCATCACCTCATCTGCAAGCCTACTCGCCCATCCGCCTAGTGATTTGGTGCATAGCGGCCCGACTAGTGTTCCATCCTGCCTGGCGAAGCATCGCATAGCGGCATTGCATAGGAGTAGTTGTTATATTCTTACTTTCTTTTTCCGCACATATCAAACCCCCCCCCCCCCTTAGTTAAATCCGACCTTGAGGACTTCAATCTCAAGTCCTCGTCGAAATTAACTCCACCTTACTGTGTTCCTTGAGAGATCAATACTTGGGAAAACTCGCCCATTTTATATTACTTGTGCGACCGGTTCACTGCCGTGATCTTTAGCATCAAGTTTTTCGCGCCGTTGCCGGGGAACACAGTTGTGTGAGTTTTTGGAGAGGGAGATAATAGATTGAAGCCCATTTCCATTTGTGCATTTCATTTTTTTTTCTCTTATTTGCTTTGGTTATTAGAACTTTATTTTGCTTATTTCTTTTTGCCCTTTTCTGATTTTGATTTAGATAACAGATCCGTGCTATTTTTTTTAGCTGTGTAGCACTTTTTCAGCAATTATTTTTATTCGTGATGGATCCTGATGCTGAATGTCGTCTACTTGACACTTTACGCCGATCCATCGATGTCATTGCTGTTATGAATACCGAGCATTGCATTCGGTGTTTGTGATGTTAAGGTGTGGGCCACATGTTGAAGGATTGCCCTCGTTTGTGCAAGTCATCTCCCTCTGAGGGCGTGTGCACAACAACCTCCTGTTCGCGGAAGACTGTGGTGGACAGGCCTACCAGGGTGTTGCCTAGCCCATACACTGACATAACACACTTTGCTCGTTCTCTACCCGTTGAGATTACCGAAGAATCTCTAGCCGCTTACAGCTCTTTCATGGGTCCCTCAATCCCTTTTTATGAGCTTCCCTTGAGTGATGACAATCACTCTGGTGTTAGCCAACAAAAAGAGGAGCAGGAACTCATGGACGGTCCTGTATGGGACGATGAGATTGTTCTGGTCGTCGACGGGGTGGCGTCAGCGAATGATTTTGCGATTGGGCGCGCTAATTCTATGCTTGATTTCGAGAGCAGTCTTGCCCCTCCGTAATTTATGCCGGATTGTGCTGCTCCATTTTTGTGTGAGTCATTTGATGATGCCGTATTTATGGATGATTCGGTGCCTGAGGTTGCGCCGAAGTGGGATGATGATTCCTCTATCTCCGATGGAGAAGGTGGATCTTCGGAACACGTTTACGCACCCCGGTGGGATGAGGAATACCCTCTTTTTGATGCGGAGGTTTGCACCTCCTTATTGGATGAGGTCGTTCCTCTAACCACTGCGGACCTCGAGTTCTCAGATTCCCCTCAGTATGACTCGTATGATACCGACGATGATCTCTGCTTGGAACCTGCTGAGAGTGACACCGGGATCACTCTCCCATTTTCTGATTATTTTAGTTCTTCGACTCCTTTATTTCTTGATCCCCCTTCTCTATCTTAGCATGTGCAGGCTAAGTCTCCACGGGTATGTTGGGATGATGATGAGCCTGGTCTTCTTGCCGTTTCCATCACACCTTGCACACCTGTGGTTGACGATGCCTTGCTAGGCGAGGATACTTTTTGTGATAAGATGACTGAGGACCAGGCCTCCTCCTCATCCTATTTCCTATTTCCTTTACCTGGGAGCAGCAGGTATGATTATTTAGGTAGAGGGGTAACTGTTCTATCGCTGTATCGGTACCCGTTACCGAAACGGATATTGGAACAGTTACCTGTGCATTTTTCATTTCATAGGCCCATTAGCTAGAACCTTTTCGTAGAGGAATAAGTCTTGCTGGGAGGACAATAACCCCAGTACTTATCTTTCATTTTCTGAATTTTATTTTTCATGTCTATTTTAGTTTTAGCATTTCTTTTTGTATATTTTTCTTTTGTTTTTGCGGAGCTCACCCCTGCAGGTATTCATGGAAAATTGCATTGGCGGGGTTGTGATTCTTCGTATGGAGGGCCTGCTTCAGGTTTCCACGCATCTTCTGGTATGCTCACTAGCTAAGCATTGGGTAACCTCTTCCCTTAGCTCTTTATGATTTTAATTTCTCTATCATATGTTTGGTTGCTTAGTTTAAGTCTGGGGGAGAGCCAGTATTTGTTACCTTTTGCACACACACATTTCTTGTGCATACTAGAAGCTTTTATTGTTATATTTTGATTAGTTCATTGCATCACACACCACTGCACCCACATGTGCGCGTGCTTAGCTGTTCGTGTGTCGTGACTTAAACTCATTTCTTTTGTATGATTTGGGAAAATTATGGTGCTGACATAGGATTGTGCGACGGAGTAAAATGTTGACCTTACTGTGCTCCTAGTCAATTGCTCTCGTCTCGTGCAGAAATTAGAGTAGATTTAATTTTTTTGTATGCTTTTAGTTTTATATTTTTTTAATTGCATAAATACTTTTTATTCTACTCAAAAATTGGTGAATCTGGTGTGAATCCTACGGTATCTTAGGGCTCTATGTAGATGACCGTTAGGTTCGTATTGCTCGAGTCAGGAGGATGGATAGTCTTTCTCGTTGGCTAAGAACTTGCCCCAAGCTATTCTTGAAGCATGGGTATAGGTTAGTTTACTCGCATGAGCGTGATGTTAGCCATAATTTTGACCCGGTTGAGCTTTGTACCGTTCCTAACATCATATCCTCGCTATCCCCGTTGTGCCTACCCATTCTTTTGATTCAGCCCCACCTTTATTTCACCAAAGCCTCAAAGCCGATCCTAGTCGCACTCCCAAGTCGAGCTTTAGAGTTTTATATTTTTCCTGTTGGGGTGTTGCTGTGGTGCTTTTACATGTGAATATGTGGATGAGCTCCAAAGCTTATATTTGCTGAAGTTGTTAAAAGAGAAGCGATTGAAAAAGAAAAAGAAAAGTAAAAAAATGATCTTAATTGTGAAAAAGTGAGAAGTAAAATTAAAATTGAAAATCCTATTTGAGATGTGAGTATTTTTGGAGTAGGTGGTGCACACAACCATATGTTAAAAGTTAAGTCTGGGGGTGTGGTGTACCAGCAAATATTTTTGTTAGCTAATGGATTCTTTCTTTGCTAGATCATTTGGGTTTGGTGCATAGCCAGTCTTATTTATCATTGTTTACCTCACCGAAACCCAAGCCCCATCTCTTCACCTAAAGTCCTACTGATTTGTGTGTGAACCAAACCAGTGTTGTGGAGAGAATACGAAAGGGCAAGCATATGGTCATCAACATTGGTGGATTCCTTTGGAGGTTATCCCGAGCCCCGGTCTTTGGCAATGCTCGCCTAGCGATTAGTCTACTTTCTCCCTATGCATGACCGGATGATTCACCGTGATTCCATTTTTGAGTAATAATAAAATGTTGATACGCATTGTGAAAAATATAAAGTATTTTGCATACTTAGAAATTTCTTCTATTATATTTTTATGCGTGCAAGCATGCGACTTCGCATGGTACTCCGTATCACAATTTCTTTGTTAGCTAGTACTTTTCCCTATCTGCTTAGATTTTGTTTGCTCGGGACGCGAAATAGTTAAGTCTGGGGGTATGATGAGTCCATTTTATATACCTATTTTCGGACTCATCTGGGCTTGTTTTCTCGTTGATGCACTTCACTTTAGATCTTTATTTGTTCATATTTGTTATTATGTCCTTTTTATGAGTAAGTGCACATTTATGCACGTGCTTGTGTATTTTGTTACTTTTATTGTTTGTACTCCTTTTTTGTGATTTCCTGGAATGTCTGCACAGATTAGTGATTTGTTTTTCCTATTAGTACAGGGGTCGTGTGCGTGTTCCGGGATGGTTATGAAACAGGAATACTGCGCACGATCATGGGATCTAATGCGCATGACCACTGGTCGTGCTCCCATGATCGTGTGCACTACTCCTCATTTTCCAAAATCTGCATGGGGTAATCGCACGACCACTGGACCTAGTGCGCACGACCACCGGTCGTGCGCCACTGATCTTGTGCATTGATTCCTCTTTCTCTGTAGTCCTATTTGGGGTAATCGCACGACCATTGAACTTAGTGCGCACGACCACTTGTCGTGCCCCACTGCTCGTGCGCGTTATCCCAGTTCTTATTCCTAATCTGCCATGCCAGTGCGTGCGACCACTAGACATAGTGCGCACGACCACTGGTCGTGCGCCCGTGATCGTGTGCATTGTTCATTTCTGTTTTCTATAAATAGTGCAGGTCTCGCCCTAATTCAAGAAGAATCCGGAGCTCGACATTTCTCCGTTGTTTTCCGCCTTCTCCGTCGTTTTTCATCATCTTCCACCCTATGGAGGTGCTCCGGGCAAGCTTTCGCCGCCAAATCCAAGCCGGAGCTTCCTCTCGGCCTTCTCCTTCATCTGTGAGCTTCAAGTAGGGTTTGACTCCATCGCCAACAAGCAAAGGGAAGCTTGAAACTTTCGTCTGCTATCGTGACACGAAGAACACGAGCCATTAGAAGGTGGTGACAGCCCTTCTCTACCCCGGACGCAGTTGAGGACCGAGCTTGGACGCGGATTGACAACCCGATGATTCCAACCGTGAATCCTCAGCAAGACTTCGGATTCGGTCGATCTCTTGACTTGTTCTTCCTTTATCGTTGGATATGTGTGTTTAAAACTATTTATTGATGAAGTGCACTTTGGTTGTATATGTTATGTCTTTCATGTCTATGTGATTACTATTTCATTTTACTGCTTAAGTTGCTCAAGTTGCGCCATATCCCATCCACTACCATCCACCCTTGCCGCACTAGCAATTGCTAGTGGCGTGCGTAGCGAAGAGGTGCTCACGACCCTCATTCCGCCATTCGCATCACCTCATCCGCAAGCCTACTCGCCCATCCGCCTAGTGATTCGGTGCATAGTGGCCCGACTAGTCTTCCATCCCGCTTGGCAAAGCATCGCATAGCGGCGTTGCATAGGAGTAGTTGTTAGATTTTTACTTTATTTTTCCGCAAATATCAAACCCCCCCCCCCTTAGTTAAATCCGACCTTGAGAACTTCAATCTCAAGTCCTCCTTGAAATTAACTCCACCTTACTGTGTTACTTGAGAGATCGATACTTGGGAAAACTCGCCAATTTTATATTACTTGTGCGACCGGTTCACTGCCGTGATCTTTAGCATCAAGGTCCTATCAAAATAGAGTTGAAAATGTCCTCATCAATAGAGTTCATATATAGCTTTAATCTTGCCTTCCATATGGCAAATTTGTTTAAGTTGCAAACTAGAGATCTGATGCCATTGCTGCAAAAATAGAAACACTAAAGAAGAAAGAAACAATTTAACGAGGATCTTGGTTCAGATGTGAATCTGTGAAACCAAAGAAAACATGCTCTGATACCAATTGAAAGTGGTGGTATGCACTGATACCACCAGCGAGGTTAGACTGTTTAACTTTAGAGGGGGTGAATAGAGCGTTTTAAAAACCTTTAGATTTATATTTCAGAGTTGAAAATAATGATACTTATAAGTGTAAATCAGAAAGGTGCAGAAATAAAACTAAACAAGACATCAATCAGCACACAGAAAGTAAATAAAATAACATCACAGACGAAAAAAGAATTTTATAGTGGTTCCCCTAAAACTTGGGTACATCCACTCTTCTACCACCTTGTTAGGAATCCACTCAGGTTTTTGATCAGGTGCCCTATCACCAATCAGGTTTTTGTTCAGGTGCCTGTCACCACAAGATCTGCTTCAGGTAGATCACGAAACAATTCAGGCATTTGATCAGGTGCCTAAAAACCAAGTCAAGTCATTTAATTAGGAGACTTGCAACCAAGTGATTAACTTTTGAAGGCAGCTAAAATCCTGTGTACAGTGGGTGAAATAAATGAAACTTGATGTTATCTTCTCTTTCTCAAAGCAATAGAGAAGATTAGTGGATCCTTAATGGTGTCAAAGCTCCCCTTGAGATGAAGATTTGTTCAGGAAGAATGGAAGCTTTGCAGGGTGAGTAGGTCTTCTTGAAAAGATATCCAGGAAGCTGTAGACTAATTGAAGTTGGTTTTCTCTTGGCAGTTTGCTCGAGGAAGAACACTTTGATGAAGACTGAGAGATTTCTTCTTGAATGTTTTCTAATGTCTATCTTGTTCTTTGTGTGTGTTCTTCTTTCTTCCTTTTTCATCCATTTTATTTGTTCTTATTTTTGTGCTGAACCGCCAGAGAAGAAATCTCTTTTTATATTTCTCTGTATATTTCTCTTTTGAATTTGAATTGACTGCATTGAATGCTGACTGCCTGGAGAATGAAAATCTGGCTGGAAAGAATATTACATTAATGGATTTCCCCAACTGTTCTATTAAAAATGACAAGTAATAATCCTGATGAATACCATAATCAATGCTGCCACTAACGGATATTTCCAGAGAATAAAAGCATTGATTATTCAGGAATTACTACAATAGAATAAGGACAAGAAGGAAAAATCTAAGTCTGGATCTGCATAGAATTCGTCGAGCAGAAAATAGATTTCGTTGACCTAAGTCCAGAGTTCGTTGACCAGAGAAATTATGTTCGTCGACTAGATAATTCCTGTTCGTCCACCTGAGCACCAAGTTCGTCAACCAGAGAACAGCTAACTGCTTTCTGATAAAACTTGCTAATTCTGTGCTCTAAGTTCGTCAAGCTGATAAAATAACTTTGTCGACTGGAGTACAGAGAAACGATTCTGGACTTAGAATGTTGAAGTTGAACTTGCACAAATTGTCGACCTAAGCTCGAATATCATCGAGCTCAACTCAGAGAATTGTCTCTAAGTTTGTCGAGCTGAGCACGACTTTCGTCGAGCTGAGTTCGACAAACGTCGACCTCACTTTCCTGAAAATTGATATTTCTCTAAGTATGGATTCTTCTGCAGTCTTTTGTTGGCTGGTCCATGCAATGTTAACTCTAAGGACATAGCCTAAACTCTAGGACACGGACATGACCCTGACTATACATGGTGTGTCAAATATCTTAGTTAGTGAACCTAGCCCAAATCAAACTAGTGATCCAACACGGACAACAACATTGCAGGGGCTCCAGATGGGATACAGGGACAAGCACCAGTGGAGTACGGTGTTCATGGAGGTGGGCCAATCTAGTACCGGAGCACCAGTGGCCAGCTCCGTGAGTGATAGTCTTCTTATAGCTTCCGCGAGAGTTTGTAGTGAGGATCTGATGTATTGGGCTTAAGCCTGTTGAAATTTGTGAAGTAAAAGTGGGTGAGGGAGCAGGCCGAGTCGTCTGAGCGGCCTGCACGCTCTGAGTCCGTGACCTGGGCGGATGTATGGTTGTAGCTTGGGTTACCTGGCTTGGTCTTGGTGGGGCCTTGGCTGCTTTTGAGGAGTGGCCTGTGCGGCCTGGTGTGCGACCTTGGGCGGACTATTGTTCGGCCTGGATGGTGTATGACCAAGGAAGTCTTGATGTCTTGGGCTTCTAGTGGAACGACCTGAGCGGACTGTGTTTGGCGGTCTATTGGCAGTACTCAGCTTTATTGGCGGTCTAGCAGTTAGCCAACACTTATTGTAACCAGGAGGATTGGGAGTTCTATCCGCAGTTTGTTTCCGGACTTGTTTTTTCGTCCGCGGAGTCCGCCTTTGTTGGCTGGTTTTGGAGATGGGATTTTTTTCTTGCCGAGCTCTCCATGTTGCGATGGATCTTCCACATCCTTGTGGCGTACTGTCATACTGATTGGCGGTCTGGGTCTTCTGTGTCTGTCGTGCTAGGGCTAGTTGCTTGGGAGGCTGCTGTACTTGGAAATTTTCTCTGACAAGTCCACGGTGCCCGCAGAATCCGCCAAGTCTGCTGTTGATCGGGTGGACTGCATGTTGTTTGTGGACTTATTATGGGTAATGGTGTCGTTGTCCAGCTGTGCAGACTTCCTCCTTGTCCACGTATAGTGTGCGGACTGATGTAGCATGCATTGTGGATGTGTCCGCGTGCTGTGTTGAGTTGCAGACTGGTATAGCATGTGTTGCGGTTGTGTCCGCGTGCTGCTTTGAGCGGCGCCTGTCACTATGCTTGCATTCGGCGGACTGGTGTTGTACTTGTATTGTGCTGGCTATCGTTTTGTCCGCTTGGTGGAGGACTGGATTTTGACCTGGCGCCTAGAGGCTTGAACTCTGGCCAAGTCCTTGCGGACTTGGCAGACTGGGTTGTGTTAGCGCGCAAGCTATGGTGGTGACTCTATTCATTAGGGTGGTGACCACACTCCGCACCTCACCTATAAATAGACCCCCCGACATATCTATAGTAATTGAGTGAATAGTAAGTGAGGGCTTGGTTAATAGTTGCGGTCTGTTTTTTATTGTCCACGTGGGTTGAGCAGAGATAATAGTTTGATGTTTGCAGGTTGCGAGGCTACCACTAAGGAGCCAGGAGTTTGGCTTTGACTGCGGTCAGCATCAATGAAGTTTGTGTTTTCAATCAGCGGTTTCAACAGGTCGCTTTTGCGACTTGTCAGTTTTCTTTACTTCAACGTTTCCAAGTTCAATAACCTGTCCGCCGAACTCGGCGTTCTAGGCTGTCTATTCCTCAGTTCAGCAGCAGCTTGTAGCAGTCAGCGAATAACGGTGTGTCTGCACGACCTAGCGGTCTCAGCAGACTCTGTGTTCTATTCGTCTTCTAGCAGTAGCAGCAGTTCTGGCGGCTTCGGTGACTTCGGCGGACTGGTCGGTCTCGGCGGTCTCCAGTTCTGTCCACTTGATTTGTTTTACTTGTAATCTTTCCTGTTCTCTTATGTACTGGCGAAATCATGTCTTGCCATGTATACCTCGCGTTATAAAGAAGGAATAAAATAATATATGATCAGCTTGCCCCTGTGATTACATTTGTTTGTTGAGCTTGCTTTCCTGGTTTCCGCATGATCAAGTTGTGATCTTGATAGTTCTGAGTATATTAATTTGGCATTAGACTATCTTGGTGACCACTTTGATAAAATTCAACATGGTATCAGAGCAGGTTCAGTTACTTGAGCGGTGATCAACTTTTATTGTTGCTCTGTGCTTTTGGAAGCTTAACCAAAGTTTGCTGCAATGGAAGGGAACTATGCAAGTGGTCTGGGTATTGAACTCTTGACCACAACAAACTTCATGAAGTGGAAGTCGTGCATGAAGAGTTTTCTTCTTGGTGAGGAGCTATGGGAGGTCGTCGGTGGTGATAACGGGTAGGAGGTTACTGCTGCTTTTGGGATTGCTGAGCAGGTGAGAGTCTGGAGGAAAACTAACGCAAAGCCGGAGTTTACTCTCAAGAGGGCTGTTTCATCAGAGTGGCTTGATCACATCACTGGATGTGAGTCGGCTGCTGATATTTGGACAACTATTGATAGGTTGTTCAATAGTAAGACTGTGGCGAGGCCACAGTTCCTGGATAATGAGTTGGCTAGGACAACTCAAGGAGACCTGACCATCTCAATGTTCTTTCTGAAGATGAAGAGCCTATGTGTTGAGATATCAGCGCTTGCTCCTGATGTGCCTTTCTCTGAGGCAAATTTGAAAAGGCACATAATCTGTGGCTTGCGGAAGGAGTATGTTGCCATTGTAATCTCTGTTCAAGGCTGGGCTACTCAGCCATCTCTGCTGGAGCTTGAGAACCTGCTTGCTTCGCAAGAAAGATTGGTAAGACAGATGACATGAGTGACTATCTATGAAGGAGGTAGCGAAGCGCTATTCACGGGCAAGAAGAAGAATAGATGGGAAGGGAAGAAGAAGAACACTACTGCTAAAAATGAGCCTTCAACTTCTTATCAGCCAGTGAGGAGCGATGCTCCTAAGAAGGATTGGAAGAAGAACTTGAAGTGCTACAGGTGTCGTCAGCGAGGACACTTCAAGCGTGACTACAAGGTCAAACTGTAGCATGGGCATGGTGCAGGCAAGAAGTAAGCTTGCTTGAGTACTGAAGAAGCTGGATGGGGCAGAGCTTTCATGATGGGCACTTGTGTCCGTGCCTTATACGTTGTTGACTTCCATGATGAGTAGATCGTGGACTCCGGGTGTGGACATCACCTCATTGGAGACAAGTCGAAGTTCTCTTCTCTGCAAGCCTACTTAGGTAGCGAAGTTATCGTAACTGTTGATAATACTGTTTATGCAGTAGAGAAGGAGGGGGTTGTGTCTTTGGGTAGTGATAAGGGGCCACTCACGTTAAGGAGTGTGTATCATGTACAAGGCATGAAGAAGAACCTCTTCTCTATGACCAATATGGTCGATGCGGGTTATCATGTTCTATTTGGGCCAACAAAAGTGAAGTTCCTTCGTAACTTATCAGCGGTTAAGGCTGATGTTGCTCATGTTAGGAGGAGAGTAAAGAACTTGTTTGTTCTTTCAACTAACTCTTATGTTGCTCGGATGAGAGCAAACGATAGCGCTATTATATGGCATGAAAGGATGGGTCATGTAGGAATGGATAAGTTAAAAGCAATGGTAAATAAGAGCGTTCTAAGATGCTTGCCTAAGCTATCTTCCTTTGGTGACTGTCACGTTTGCACGGGATGTCAGTTCTGCAAGGCTCATCGCCTTCTGTTCGATAAGTCACAAACGAGGAGCAAGATACCATTGGAGTTTATCCATGGCGACTTGATTGGACCAATCGCCACTGCTAGCCTTGGTGGAAGCAGATATATGCTTGTTCTGATTGATGACTACTAAAGATTCACTTGGGTTTATTTCTTGAAGGAGAAGTCAGAAGCTTTCCTGGTGTTTGTGGAGTTCAAAAAGCTAATGGAGGGCCGGCTTAACTTGCGGATCAAGAAGTTTAGAACAGACAATGGTGGTCAGTTTGTCTTCTTCGATTTTTCTAACTTCTGCAGGAAGTACGGGATCCAAAGAGAGCTTACTTGTGCTCATACTACACAACAAAATGGAGTAGCGGAGCGTAAGATAAAACAAAGCAAGACAACAATTAGCACACAGAAAGAAAATAAAATAGTATCACAGATGACACAAGAATTTTATAGTGGTTCCCCTAAAACTTGGGTACATCCACTCTTCTACCACCCTGTTAGGAATCCACTCAGGTTTTTGATCAGGTGATCTATTACCAATCAGGTTTTTGTTCAGGTGTCTGTCACCACAAGATCTGCTTCAGGTAGATGAGGAAACCCTACAGGCTTTTGATCAGGTGCCTAAAAATCAAGTAAAGTCTTTTGATCAGGAGACTTGCAACAAGGTGATTAACTTTTGAATGGAGCTAAAAACCTGTATACAGTGGGTGAAATAAATGAAACTTGATGTTCTCTTCTCTTTCTCAAAGAAACAGAGAATATTAGTGGATCCTTAATGGTGTCAAATCTCCCTTGAGATGAAGATTTGTTCAGGAAGAATGGAAGCTTTGTATGGTGAGTAGGACTTCTTGAAAAGTTCTCCAGGAAGCTATAGACTTATTGAATTTGGTTTTCACTTGGCAGCTTGCTGGAGGAAGAACACTTTGATGAAGACAGAGAGATTTCTTCTTAAATGTTTTCTGATGTCCTTTTTGTTCTCTGTGTGTGTTCTTCTTTCTTGCTTTTTCTTCCCTTTTGTTTGTTCTTGTTGTTGTGCTAAAATGCCAGAGAAAAAAATCTTTTTTATATTTCTCTGTATATTTCTCCATTGAATTTGAATTGTGACTGCATTAAATGCAAACTGCTTGGAGAATGAAAATCCGGCTGGAGAGAATATTACATTAATGGATCTCCCCACCTGTTCTATTAAAAACGACGAGTAATAATCCTGATGAATACAATAATCAATGCTGCCACTAACGGCTATTTCCAGAGAATATAGGCATTGATTATTCAGGAATTACTGCAATAGAATAAGGAAAAAACTAAGTCTGGATCTATACAGAATTCGCCGAGCAGAAAATAGATTACGTCGACCATTGTCCAAAGTTTGTCGACCAAAGAAATCATGTTCGTCGAGCAGATAATTCTTGTTCGTCGACCTGAGTACCAAGTTCGTCGACCTGAGAACAACTAACTGCTTTCTGATAAAATATATCAATTCTGTGCTCTTAGTTCGACGAGCTGGTAACATAACTTCGTCGACTGGAGTTCAGAGAAATGATTCTGGACTTAGAATGTTGAAGTTGAACTTCCACAAATCATCGACCTGAGCTCGAATATCGTCGAGCTCAACTCAGAGAATTGTCTTTGAGTTCGTCGAGCTGAGTTCGACGAACGTCGACCTCACTTTCCTGAAACTTGATATTTCTCTAGGTTTGGAGTCTTCTGCAGTCTTTTGTTGGCTGGTCCATGCAATGTTAACTCTAAGGACATAACCTAAACTCTAGGAACAGACATGACCCTGACTATACATGGTTTGTCAAATATTCTAGTTAGTGAACCTAGCCCAAATCAAACTAGGGATCTAACACGGACAAGAACATTACAGGGGCTCCAGATGGGAGACAGGGAGCAGCAGCACAGGGACCAGCACCAGCAGAGTACGGTGCGCATGGAGGTGGGCCAATCTAGTACCGTAGCACCAGCGGCCAGCTCCGTGAGTGATAGTCTGCTTATAGCTTCCGTGAGAGTTTGTAGTGAGGATTTGATGTACCGGGCTTACGACTGTTGAAATTTGTGAGGTGAAAGTGGGTGAGGGAGCAGGCCAAGCGGTATGAGCAGCTTGCACGGTCTGAGTCCGTGACCTGGGCGGACTGCTGGTTGTTGCCTGGGTGACCTGGCTTGGTCTTTGTGGGGGCTTGGCTGCTTTTGAGGAGCGGCCTGTGCGGCCTGGTGTGTGATCTTGGGCGGACTGGTGTGTGGCCTGGATGGTGTATGGCCAAGGAAGTCTTGGTGGCTTGGGATTCTAGTGGAGCGGCCTGAGTGGACCGTGTTTGGCAGTCTATTGGCAGTACTCAGCTTGATCGGCGGCCTAGAAGTTAGCCAACACTTGTTGTAACCAGGAGGATTGGGAATTCTATCCGCGGTTTGTTGCCGGACTTGTCTTTTGCGTCCGCGAAAGCCGCCTTAGTGGATTGGTTTTGGAGATGGGCTTTTGTTCTTGCCAAGCTCTCCATGTTGCGATGGACGTTTCACATCCTTGTGGCGGACTGTCCTGCTGATTGGGAGTCTGGGTCTTCCGTGTTCATCATGTTAGAGCTAGTTGCTTGGGGGGCTGCTGTACTTGGTCATTTTCTCTGATAAGTCCACGGTGTCCACAGAGTCCGTCGAGTCTGCTATTGATTGGGCGTACTGCCTATTATTCGTGGAGTTATTGCGTGCAGTGGCATCGTTGTCGAGCTGTGCAGACGTCCTCCTTGTCCACGTACATTGTGCGGACTGATGTAGCATGCGTTGTGGCTGTGTCTGTGTGCTGTGTTGAGTTGCGGACTGGTGCAGCATGTGTTGCAGTTGTGTCCACGTGCTGCTTTGAGTGGCGGTCTTGCGCTATGCTTGCATTCGGCGGACTAGTGTCGTGCTTGTATTATGCTGACTAACCTTATGTCCGCTTGGTGGAGGACTGGCTTTTGACATGGAGCCTGGAGGCTTGAAGTCTGTCCAAGTCCATGCGGACTTGGCAGACTGGGTTGTGTTAGCGCGCAAGCTAGGGTGGTGTCTCTATTCACTAGGGTGGTGACCACACTCCTCACCTCACCTATAAATAGACCCCCCGACACATCTACAGTAACTGAGCGAACAGTAAGTGAGGGCTTGGTTAATTGTTGCGGTCTGTTTTTTGTTGTCCGCGCGGGTTGAGCAGAGATAACAGTTTGCTGTTTGTAGGTTGCGAGGCTAACACTGAGGAGCCAGGAGTTTGGCTTTGACTGCGGTCAGCATCAATGAAGTTTGCGGTTTCAATCAGCGGTTTCAACAGGTCGCTTTGCGACTTGTCAGTTTTCTCTGCTTCAACGTTTCCAAGTTCAATAACCTGTCTGCCGAACTCAGCGGTCTAGACGGTCTGTTCCTCAGTTCAGCTGCGGCTTGTAGCAGTCAGCGAATAACAGTGTGTCCGCGAGACCTCACGATCTCAGCGGACTCCGTGTTCTATTCATCTTCTAGCAGCTGCAGCAGTTCGGGCGGCTTCGGCGACTTCGGCGGATTGGGCAGTCTCAGCGGTCTCCAGTTCTGTCCGCTCGATTTGTTTGACTTGTAATCTTTCTTGTTTTCCTGTGTACTGGCGAATTAATGTCTCGCCATGTATACCTTGCATTGTAAAGAAGGAAAAAAAGAATATATGATCAGCTTGCCCCTGTGATTGCATTTGTTTGTTTAGCTTTCTATCCTGGTTTCGGCACGATCAAGGTGTGATCTTGATAGTTCTGAGGATATTAATTTGGCATTAGACTATCTTGGTGACCTCTTTGATAAAATTCAACATAGTATCAGAGCAGGTTCAGTTGCTTGAGCGGTGATCAACTTTTGTTGTTGTTCTATGTTTCTGGAAGCTTAACCAAAGTTTGTTTCAATGGAAGGGAACTATGCAAGAGGTCTGGCTATTGAACTCTTGACCACGACTAACTTCAAGAAGTTGAAGTCGAGCATGAAGATTTTCTTCTTGGCGAGGAGCTATGGGAGGTCGTCTGTGGTGACGACAGGCAGGAGGTTACTGCTGCTTTTGGGACTGCTGAGTAAGTGAGAGTCTGGAGGAAAACTAACGTAAAGCCGGAGTTTACTCTCAAGAGGGTTGTTTCACCGGAGTGGTTTGATCACATCATTGGATGTGAGTCGGCTGCTGATATTTGGACAAGTATTGATATGTTGTTCAATAGGAAGAATGTGGCGAGGCTACAGTTCCTAGAGAATGAGTTGGCTAGGACAACTCAAGGAGACCTGATCATCTCAAAGTTCTTTCTGAATATGAAGAGCCTATGTGCTGAGATATCAGCGCTTGATCCCGATGAGCCTATCTCTGAGGCCAAGTTGAAAAGTCACATAATCCGCGACTTGTTGAAGGAAAATGTTGCCTTGGTAAACTCTATTCAAGGCTGGGCTAATCAGCCATCTCTGCTGGAGCTTGAGAACCTACTTGCTTCACAGGAAAGTTTGGCAAGACAGATGGCAGGAGTGACTATCTCTGAAGGAGGTAGTGAAGCGGTGTTCACGGGCAAGAAGAATAAGAGATGGGAAGGGAAGAAGAAGAACACTGCTGCTGAAAATGAGCCTTCAACATCTTATCAACCAGAGAAGAGCGCTGCTCCTAAGAGTATTGGAAGAAGAACTTGAAGTGCTATAGGTGTCATCAGCGAAGACACTTCAAGCGTGACTGCAAGGTCAAACTACAGCCTGGGCTTACTGCAGGCAAGGAGGAAGCTTGCTTGAGTTCTGAAGAAGCTGGATGGTTTTGAGCTTTCATGACGGGCACTTGTGTCCGTGCCTTGTCCGTTCTCGACTTCAACGATGAGTGGATCGTGGACTCTGGGTGTGGACATCACCTCATCGGAGACAAGTCGAAGTTCTCTTCTCTGCAAGCCTACTCAGTTAACGAAGCTATCATAACTGCTGATAATACTATTTATGCAGTAGAGAAGGAGGGGGTTGTGTCTTGGGTAGTAATAAGGGACCACTCACGTTAAGGAGTGTGTATCACGTACCGAGCATGAAGAAGAACCTCTTCTCTGTGACCAATGCGGTCGACGCGAGTTATCATGTTCTGTTTGGGCCAATAGAAGTGAAGTTCCTTCGCAACTTGTCAGCGGTTAAGGCTGATGTTGCTGATGTTGGGAGTAGAGTAAAGAACTTGTTAGTTATTACAACTAACTCTTATGTTGATCGGATGAGAGCAAACGATAGTACTGCTATATGACATGAAAGGATGGGGAATGTAGGAATGAGTAAGTTGAATGCGATGACAAACAAGAGCATTGTAAGACGCTTGCCTAAGCTGTCTTCCTTTGATGACAGTCACGTTTGAGCGGTATGTCAGTTCGGCAAGGCTCATCGCCTTCCGTTTGATATGTCACAAATGAGCAACAAGAGACCATTGGAGTGTATCCATGGTGACTTGATTGGACCAACCGCCACTGCTATCCTTGGTGGAAGCAGATACATGCTTGTTCTGATTGATGACTAGTCAAGATTCACTTGGGTTTACTTTTTGAAGGAGAAGTCAGAAGCTTTCCAGGTGTTTGTGGAGTTCAAGAAGCTAGTGTAGGGCTGGCTTAACTTGCGGATCAAGAAGTTTAGAACAAACAAAAGTGGTGAGTTTGTCTCCTCTGAGTTTTTTAACTTCTTCAGGAAGCACGAGATCCAAAGAGAGCTTACTTATGCTCATACTCCACAAACAAAATGGAGTAGCGGAGCGGAAGATCTGTCATCTGACAGAAACCTGCAAGTGTTGGCCTCATGTGAAAGACATTCCTACGTCCTTCTGGGCAGAGGGGATGTCTTGTGCTTCTTACGTCATCAATCGGATGCCTCTCAGCCCGATCAACATGAAGTCTCCATTTTAGATGTTTCTGAAGGTGAAGCCAAGTTTAGAACACCTTAGAGTTTGGATCAAATTGCTATGTGCATGTCCCGGATGCTTCAAGGACAAAGCTTGATGCAAAGGAAAGGAAGCTTTTCTTTGTTGGCTATGATGAGAGGAAGAAAGGATGGAAATGCATGGATCCTGTGACGAAGAAGTTTGTTTTATCAAGATACGTGGTCTTTGATGAATTGACGTCGTATGGAGGTGGCTCGGTTGAGCTACCAGAGAGCAAGGTTGATGAAGAGCAGAAGGTGGCTGCTGAAATTCTGGAATAGGAGCTTGTTGTATCACCAACAGCTCCTGTTGCTTCAAGCTCTGGTGCTGAGGCTTCTGGCTCCGGAAGCAGGGGGAGTATTGCTCAAAGCTTGCCCGAAGCAGGAGTTGAGCCTGAAGAAGCAACGGAGGTGGTGAGCAAGGAGCATCCTCTTCGGAGATCAAAGAGGGTTGTTAAGCCACCAGCTCGGTACTATGATGGGAATGTAGTGAGTTTTGTCTACTGTTTCTTTGCAGGTCCTCTAGATGAGCGAAAGCCTGTAAACTTCAATGAGCCCACTGGAGTCAAGGAGTGGGAAGATGTCATGAAGGAGGAGATTGCTGCTCCTAAGAAGAATGAAACCTGGGCCCTTGTGCCTAAGGTTGATGGCATTACTCCAGTGACTTACAAGTGGGTGTACAAGTTGAAAAAGAAGGCTGATGGGAGCATTGATAGATACAAAGCTCATCTGGTTGATCGAGGATTCTCACAATAGTATGGAGAAGACTATGAGGAGTCATTTAGTCCAATTGCAAAGATGACTTCGGTTCGGGTGGTGATCGCCTTGGCTGCTAGCAAGTGATGGAGGATGTGGTTGATTAATATGAAGAACGCTTTTCTTTACGGAGAGATTGGAAAGGACATTTTCATGGATCAACCACTTGGTTTTGTTTCTGAAGTTCATCCGGACGATGTTTGCAAACTCAGGAAGGCTCTCTATGTGTTGAAGCAAGCTCTTAGAGCTTGGTATGGGAAGATAGCAGAGAATCTACAATTCTGCGGTTATCTTTCTTCCAACTCGGATTCTAGCTTGTTCATCAAGAATAATGGGGAGCTTCAAGTCTTGGTCCAACTGTATGTTGATGATATGATCATCATAGGCAATTCAGAGGAGGAGGTTGCTAGGCTCAGGGCTGAGCTAGCTATTCGCTTTGAGATGAAAGACTTGGGAGAGATTCATCACTTTCTTGGTCTTGAAGTGCAGAGGAAGGAGAGCGGAATACTCATTTGCCAAAAATTATATGCCGATCGCATTGTGAATCGATTCGGTATGGACGAAGGGAAGAGTTGCTCTGCTCCACTGGATCTTGGTCTGAAGCTTCGATGAGAAGAAGGAAGGATTCTTCCTGATCACTTAGAGTTCAGTGCTCTAGTTGGGAGCTTGATCTACTTAACAATTACAAAATCAAACATTGCTTATAAAATTGGCCGAGTAAGTCAGTTTATGGCTCAACCAAGGAAGTCTCATCTAGTAGCGGCAAAGAACATCTTGAAGTATGTCAAAGCAACTTCTAATATGGGACTCCTCTATAGTAGGGACTCGGTATTTTCTTTGCTTGGATACACGAATGCTGATTACGGTGGTGACTCAGATGATCAAAGATCAACTTCGGGTTATGTGTTCACCTGTGGATCAGCTTGTATTTTGTGGTGTAGCAAGAAGCTCGACTCAGTGTCTATGCCTACTACGGAAGTAGAGTATAAGGCTTCGACCTTAGCTACTCGGGAAGCCATCTGGTTGAGAAGGCTTGTAGAGGATGTTCATGAGGAAGTACAAGGTCCTACTTTACTCTGGGGTGACAATGAGAGTGCTCTCAAACAGGTAAATAATCCAGTGTGTCACGCAAGTACCAAGTATATTGGGATCGAGCACCACTTCATAAGGGAGAAGGTGTTGGAGGGATCTCTTCTGGTCAGTTAGGTTCGGAGTGAAGATAATCTTGCTGACATCCTCACGAAGCCGCTGTCAAAGGGGCCATTTTAATGGTTACAAGGGTTGCTGGGCTTGATCAGAACTTCTCACTTCAAGGGGGAGTGTTGAAATTTGTGAAGTGAAAGTGGGTGAGGGAGCAGGCCGAGCGGTCTGAGCGGCTTGCGCGGTCTGAGTCAGCGACCTGGGCAAACTACTGGTTGCAGCCTGGGTGACCTGGCTTGGACTTGGTGGTGGCTTTGCTGCTTTTAAGGAGCGGACAGTGCGGCCTGGTGTGCGACCTTGGGCGGACTGGTGTGCGGCCTGGATGGTGTATGACAAAGGTATTCTTGTTGTCTTGCGCTTCCAGTGGAGCGGCCTGAGAGGACTGTGTTTGGCGGTCTATTGGAAGTTGTCAACTTGATCAGCGACCTAGCAGTTAGCCATCACTTGTTGTAACCAGGCAGATTTGGAGTTTTATCCGCAGTTTGTTGTAGGAATTGTCTTTTTCGTCCGCGGAGTCCTCCTTTGTAGATTGGTTTTGGAGATGGGCTTTTGTTCTTGCCGAGCTCTCCATGTTGCGATGGATGTTTCACATCCTTGTGGCGGACTGTGCCGCTGATTGGCGGTCTGGGTTTTCTGCGTCTGCCGTGCTTGCGCTAGTTGCTTGGTGGGCTGCTGGACTTGGTAATTTTCTGTGAAAAGTCCATGGAGTCCGCAGAGTCCTCCGAGTCCACTATTGACCTGGCAGACTGCATGTTGGTCGTGGACTTGTGGTGGGCGGTGGCGTCATTGTCGAGCTGTGCAGACTACCTCCTTGTCCGCATGCAGTGTGCGGACTGATGTAGCATGCATTGTGGCTGTATCCGCGTGCTGTGTGGAGTTGCGTACTGGTGCAGCATGAGTTTAGGTTATGTCTTCGTACTGCTTTGAGTGGTGGTCTGGGGCTATGCTTGCGTTAGGCGGACTGGTGTCGTGCTTGTATTGTGCAGGCTGGCCTTGTATATGATTGGTGGAGGACTGGCTTTAGACCTGGTGCCTGGAGGATTGAAGTCTGGCCAAGTCCTCGGGGACATGGCGGACTGGGTTGTGTTAGGGCGCAAGCTGGGTTGGTTACTCTATTCACTAGGGTGGTGACCACACTCCTCACCTCATCTATAAATAGACCCCCCGACACATCTACAGTAACTAAGTGAACAGTAAGTGAGGGCTTGGTTAATTGTTGCGGTCTATTTTTTGCTGTCCGCACGGGTTGAGCAGAGATAACAGTTTGTTGTTTGCAGGTTGCACGACTAACACTGAGGAGCTAGGAGTTTGGCATTGACTGCGGTCAGCATCAGTGAAGTTTGCTGTTTCAATCAGCGGTTTCAGCAGGTCACTTTTGCGACTTGTCAGTTTTCTCTGCTTCAACGTTTCCAAGTTCAATAACCTGTCCGCCGAACTCGGCGGTCTAAGCGGTCTGTTCCTCAGCTCAGCAGTGTCTTGTAGCAGTCAGCAAATAACGGTGTGTCCGCGCGACCTCGCGTTCTCCGCAGACTCCGTGTTCTATTCATCTTCTAGCAGCAGCAGCAGTTCGGGCGTCTTCAGCGACTTCGGTGGACTGGGCATTCTCGGCGGTCTCCAGTTCTATCCGCTCGATTTGTTTAACTTGTAATCTTTCCAGTTTTCCTGTGTACTGGCGAAATCATGTCTCGCCATATATACCTCGTATTGTAAAGAAGGAATAAAAGAATATATGATCAGCTTGACCCTGTGATTGCATTTTGTTGTTGAGCTTGCTTTCCTGGTTTCCGTATGATCAAGGTGTGATCTTGATAGTTCTGAGGATATTAATTTGGCATTAGACTATCTTGGTGACCACTTTGAGAAAATTAATCAAAGCCCGTTTACATTTCATTTGTACTATTCTTCTGCAATACTCTCTCTCTCTCTCTTCTTTATTTATGGACTTGTGTGGTTTCTCCTTATATGATGCTTGTGGACACAATTCTATTTCATTCATGATTACTGCTCTCTCTGTGATGATCGAAAAGACTGGCAGGATCGGTGTTTTGTAGTGGAGGCTATCCCTTGTGTCGGGGCCACCGCAAAATGGCAGTTCTGGGTATAAGACCCCGTGTTTTGAAAACAAATGGGTGTCTTATACCCAATGCTCAGCCAGCGAGCATACCAGAAGACGCGTGAAAAATAGAGATAGCTCCGCCATACGAAGAATCACAACCCGCCAATACGAGTTTGCCATGAATACCTGCAGGGGTGAGCTCCGCAAAAACAAAGAAAAATATACAATATACAAATAAATACTAAAACTAAAATAGACATGAAAAATAAAAATTACAGAAAATGAAAGATAAGTACTGGGTTTATTGTCATCCCAGTACGAATTATTCAAAAAATGAAAAGTACTAGTTAATGGGCCTTTGAAAAGAAAAGTGCACAGGTAACTGTTTCAGTGTCCGTTGCGGTAACGAGTACCGATACGGCAATAAAACAATTACCCCTCTGCCCAAATAATCATACATGCTCCTCACAGGCAAAGGAAATAGGAAGTAAGAAGAGGAGGAGCGCTGGTCCTCACTCTTCTCACCACAAAACAAATCCTCGCCTAGCAAGGCATCATCAACCACAGATTTGTCGGAATCGATTACAACGAAATGAACACCAGGCTCATCATCATCCCAGCGTACCCGTGGAGACTCAGCCTGCATAGGCTCAGATAAAGAAGGGGGATCGAGTAATATAAGAGAAGAACAACTAAAATAATCCAAAATAGGGGGAGTGGTCCCAGTCTCACTCCCAGCAAGATCCAAGCAGTGATCATCGTCGGATTCATATGAATCATATCGTGGGGAATCCGAGATCTCGAGGTCTGCTGTGGTAAGTAGACGACCTCGTCTAATAAGGAGGTGAAAATCTCCGCATCGTAAAGGGAACATTCCTCATCCCACCGGGGTGCGTAAAAGTGTTCCGAAGATCCACCCGTCTCCATCGAACATAGTACAGTCATCATCCCACTTCGGCGTAACCTCAGACACCGAATTTCCCAAAAATACGACATCATTAGCCGACTCACAAGAAAATGGAGTAGAAAACTCAGGAAAAAATTGCGGAGGGCTGAAACTGCTGTCAAAATCAAGCAAAGAATGAGCAGGCCCCATCACAAAATCAGTCGCAGACGCCATCTCGTTGATAGGAATAATCTATGCATCCCATACAGGAGCGCCCATAAATTCCTGATCCTCTTTTTGTTGGCTACCACAATAGCTATCGTCATCACTCATGGGAAGCTCGTAAAAAGGGAGCGAGGGACCCATGAAGGATTTGTATGCAGCGAGAGATTCTTCCGTAATCTCAATGGGTAAAGAGCGAGCAAGGTGTGCGATGTCAGCGTATGGGCCAGGAAACACTCTGGTAGGCCTGTCCACAATAGTCTACCGCGAACAGGAGGTTGTTGCGCGCACACCCTCAGAGGGGGAAGGATCGCACAAGCTAGGGAAATCCTTCACCATGTGGTCAATACCTTGACATAACAAACATCTAATGCAATGCTCGACTTTCATATCAGCCATGGCATCGATGCATCGGCCCAAAGTGTCATAAAGACAGCACTCGGCAACAGGATACATCGCAAACAAAAATAATTGACGAAAAAGAGCTATACAACTATAATAAAAATAGCACGGATCAACTATATAAATCACAAATCAAAAAAGGGCAAAAGAAAAATAAGCAACAAATTCTAAGATCACAAGAAAAGAAGAAAGATGCAATGTACAAATGGAAAAGAGCTTATATCTCCCATCTCCCTCTCCAAAAACTCCGACTACTGTGTTCCCCGGCAATAACGCCAAAAACTTGATGCGTTGGACGGCAAGTGTACCGGTCGCCAAGTAATATAAAATGGGCGAATGTTCCCAAGTATCGATCTCTCAAGGAACACAATAAAGTGTAGTTAATTTCGAGGAGGACTTGAGATTGAAGTCCTTAGGTCGGAGTTAACTAAGGGGGGTTTTGATGGTTGCGTAAAGAGAAAATAAAAAACTAACAACTACTCCTATGCAATGTCGCTATGCAATGCATTGCCAGGCGGGATGGAAGACTACACGGGCCGCTATGCACCGAAGCGCTAGACGGATGGACGAGTATTCTTGCGAATGAGGTGGTTAGAATAGCAGAATGAGGGTCGAGAGCACCTCTTCTCTACGCACGCCACTAGTAATTGCTAGAGCTGTATAATCGGATGTGGTGGTGGATGGAACTGTGGGCGCAACTCAAGAAACTAAAGCGTAAAACAATACAAGATCACATAGACATGAATCACATAAAGTTTACAACTAAAGTGCACATCATCAAAATAAATAGATTTAAACACCAATATTCAGCAAGAAAGCAAAAACAAGTCAAGTGATCAACCGAATCCAAAGGCTCGTCGAGGGGTCGTGGAAGGAATCGTCGGGTTGTCAATCCGCATCCAAGCTCGGTCCTCAACTACGTCCGGGGTAGAGGAGGTTGTCACTAACTCCCAATGAACCCATCTTCTTCGTGTCACGATCCGGAAGAAAGTTGCAAGCTTCTTTTTGCTTGTTGGTTATGGCATCAAACCATGAAAAGGAGCTAAAGATATGATGGAGAAGGTCGAGAGCAAGCACCGACAAGATAAAGGCTTCGCGAGCATGGCCGGAGATTCTCTCCTTAGTGGA
The DNA here is from genome assembly GCA_039583875.1 of Platanthera guangdongensis. Lineage (NCBI taxonomy): Eukaryota > Viridiplantae > Streptophyta > Magnoliopsida > Asparagales > Orchidaceae > Platanthera > Platanthera guangdongensis. The sequence goes on from CM077157.1 coordinate 78,634,575, forward strand.
AGATGGAGGATGGAGGTAGAAAGGCGGAGCTTTGCCGTAAAAGGTGGCTGGAATGGCTGGAATACGGATCCCCTAAAATGGCAGGAAATCTGCGCTTAAATAGAAAAAGGTCAGAATATTGGTCACGCATGGTTTGGTGAACGACCGTGCGTGAACCGTGCAATTTTAGCGCACAGAAAATGGCCTGGGAGAAAGATGCGTTGACCCGTGCGTTTTACTCGCGCACGGGCGCTTCCGCCCGTGCGTGAAGTAAATCGCATAGGTAAACACCGAGCGGAGAAAAGCAGAGATGGCACAGGAGAACCATGCGTTTTACTCTAGCACAGGTGATTCTACCCGTGCGTGAAAGAAAAAGCACGATTAACCACAGAAAGTAGAAACTCATAGAAAAATATGCAGACCATATGATTTCTACTCGCATGGTTTGGACGAAACCGTACGGGGACAAAACGCACGGGTATCTACAGAAGTCCCCAGTATTGCTGTGTAAAACACACGATTGCCAAGAGAACATGCGAGAAGAAATTCGCACGACCGTACATTTTACTCAGAAACTAGAAAATGAGTCTGGGACATCCCGACTACCTGCACAACAATAAAACGAACTGGAAAGAACCACGGGAGCATCATGTGCTTACCCTCGAAAATAGAATGCATAATTGCACACTCTTGGGACAAAATGGTGCACAAAGCAGTCAATGTCAGAGAGATGCAAATATAACTGATATCCGGTCGAAATGCAGTGCACGAGTGAGAAAACAAGCTCAGATGAGTCCGAAAATCACTATATAAATAAGACTCATCACTGAGCTTGAAGATCTTCAGCTAACTTACTTTTCCTTTGTGGTTATCTCTGATAGACTTTAGCTTTCAAGCTTGGTGGAGAAAAGATGTCCAGCCGCCTCTTGATTTCTTTCTCTATTTTCTGCATTTGTTCCTTTATCCATTCGATCTTTTTGTTGCCCGAATCCCTTTTCTTTTTTACTTTTTATGTGTGTTGATTTGAATCAATGACACACTTCTATGAGGGCCTAGACAAGGATTGTTGAGCCCCACCTTCTTCAGAAAAGGACAAGATAGCTTTCGGCACCACTTCAGCTTTCCCGCAACTGCTACATATAAGTTGACTTTGATGACGACAGCAATGGTCATCACCATCTAGACTTAGAAAATATTCTAGAAATCCATAAAGTGTTGAGTGATTTTAAGTCACTCAATGTCATTTGTCTTAGATCTCAGCACTTCTGGACTTGTGAATTTTCTCTATATTTGCCTCAGTGGTTCTATCTCAGCGGTTTCAGCGATTTCTTCGTAATAGCTGTGACAGGCCTTTGTCTCAACGCTTTCTTCTTACCAGCTGAGACAAGTTTCTATCTCAGCGGTATCTTCATAGTGGTCTCAGCGGTTTTTGCTTCATAGTTGAGACTATCTTCTGTCATAGCGGTTTTCCTCTTAACTGTCTCAGCGCTTCCTTCTTTATTAGAAGCATCAAGTGAACCTGCTTCACTCAATGCTTCTGGACTTAGAAAAATCCAGGTAGTTTTTTCTCAGCGCTTCCTTCTTCATTAGAAGAATTGAGTGAACCTGCTTTACTCAACGCTTTTGGGCATAGATAAATCCAGCTTGTTTTGTCTCAGTGGTTAAGCTGACATATTCTTCTCAGTTGTCTCAGCTGTCTCAGCAGTCTTAACGCCTTCTTCTCAGCTATCTTAGTGTTTTTCCTTAGTTAGGTTTTTTGGCTTTAGCTGCGTTGGATGATCTGTGGTCTGAGCTCGATGAACTCTGATCTTCTCAGCGGTCTCAGCACGTTTTGCCTTAGTCAATTTTCCAGGCTTTAGCACGACAAGTGTTGAGCAGAGCTCGATGATCTTTAAGCTGAGCTCGATGAATTGCAAACTGATCTCGACGAACATCAAGCTGAGCTCAACGAATTTTGAGTTTACCACCAAACTCATTTTTCTTCACCTATCCAATCATGGACTACATGCATGCATGAACTAGAGCACCCATCAAAAACATTATGCCCCTTAGCATGATTTGTGATGCATCTTCAAATCCTGAGGAACATTGTAGGGCATAATTCCAACAATAACCTGACCTTAGATCTAGCTTCAAAAACTAGCGAGCTCTCTCCAACTGACCAAATAGCTCATCGATCATTGGCAGAGGATACGTGTTCCGGACCGTCAGCCAGTTTAGTGCTCTGTAATCAATGCACAATCTGAGCATCCAGTCCTTCTTCTTCACAAATAATACTAGAGCTCTACATGGAGAGGAGCTCGGCATGACAAACCCAGCTTCCACTAACTCTTGTAGTTGGCTTCAAAACTCTACCAACTCCTCTGGGCCATACAATAAGGAGCTCTGGATACTAGCTTGGCCCCCGACATGAGTGAGTGTATCTAAAAGTCTTTCTCCCGTTGCGGTGGCAGCCCTGGCAACTTCTCCGAAAATAGATCTACAAAATCTCATACCACCAGAATGCTAACCATAGGGTCCTAGGTCTCGGTCATCTCGAACAGCACCTGATAGACCTCGTCCCCCTGCAAGTGGTCCTTGACAGCCTGAACTAAAGAATGTAGATGGCGGGAGACCGGAATAGTACCTTCGATGGTCGCATAAGTGTTGTTATATCTGAGTACGACCTTCCTCATCGGGAAATCAATCTGAGCATGTTTCCAGGCGAGCCATGATATTCCCAAAAGAAGATCGAAATCCAACAAGCTTAAGATCGTCGCCAGGGCTTCGAGGGTTAACCCATCAATGGTCACCCTTAGAAGTCATTTTGCCATTGACCGGACCTCCATCCCATTGGGGAGACACACCCTCCTAGTGAATCCCCCGTAATATCTGATGCCCTCCAGGTCCTTGATAAATTCCTCCGAGATAAAGTTGTGTGATGCCCCCGTATCGATTAAGGTTTGGGCAGGATTGCCGCATAACATCACTACCCTTTAGTTTATTAAATGTCTTAGATGTCTTGTTATAATTTATTTCCTATTTCTAGAAATTCTACATCCTTATAGCCTATAGGAAAGAATTTAAAATTACTATTTTACCTTCAATCACATTCTCCGGGTTCCGGGGCTGAGCTAAGTCCAGGGCATACAACTTTCCTCTGTCATGTGTGCGATCACAACCCTGAAATCCATGTCCCCGACCACATCCTTGACCTCCAAGCTGCCGAGAAAGTGGGGGGGCTCCTATAATACTAGAGGTGGAGGTTCCCTTATGGGAATGTTCTTCTAAATATGTCCCGGCTGGTTTCACCAATAGCACGTCGGTGCCTCCTCCACTGGACTCGGCATCTCCCGCATCTGTAAGGGCTGAGGAGCCATCACCACTGGGTTCCTCTACTCCTGGCGGTCCTCCTGGTGGGGCTAGTCCATGTTCTTCCTTTCTCCAATGACTCGACCTCTCTGCTGATCTCTCCTTACACCGATTACGATGTCGTTCGCCGATCTTTTCCAGCCCCAAACTATGAGCTAGTCTGCCACCAACTTCTTGTCCATCTCCAAGATTCTGTCCAAGATCCCATCAAAAACAAAAAATGAGTGCCTGCCTCATGTCATCGTGAAGGCCCTTGTAAAACCTCTTCACATAGCTCGCACTGTCCAGCTGGTACGAGTTCGCAAAGAGGGCTAAATGTGTAAAATTCCAATAATACTCCAATACTGTCTTGTTACCATGCCTCAACTGCAGGAATCTGTCGTCCAACTCATCTCTTGCCAACTGTTGTATAAAATGCTCTAGCAGCGCTGCCCTGAAATCCTCCTAAGAAATGGCTGCATACTCCATCCCAATGAAGGTAGTGTCCAATAGTGACTTCCACTATCTCTTCACGTGTGACTCCAAGCAAGAGACTGATAATGCTACTGCCTCCTCCATCAGGCATCGAATCCCGACCAGCATATCATAAATAATATCCAGCCACTCCTCTATACGAATTGCTGACTCTGTCCTGTGGTAGGATAGCAAAGAAAGTCCTTGAAAGAAGCTCAACCAGTTTGCGCAGGGGTTAGGCTGAGGAGCCGGAGCCTACTGAGTCCTTAATGATTTCAAGATGGCCATCAATGTTTGTACCATCTCCGTTTGCCGAAACGGAGTAGGAGACGCTGGAGGTGGAGCAACATTCTGAGCCTAAGGTACACCCTGCTGTGGGATAGTGTTCGTCGCAGGCTACAAAGGAAAATCAAATTGTCAGTTTGGTTTTCGAAAAGATTCGTTGAAAATAAAATGGACTGCTGCATGTGATTTCACTCATGGGCACACCATTGCTTCTGCTGCTAGTTTGTCCTCAGTTGCATGTGAAAATAAAAAGGACTGTTGGACTGTTGCATGTGATTTCACTTATGGTCACACCTTCGGATCAAGGTTTGGCTCTAATACCAGTTTGTAAGACCCTATTTTTTCGCCTCCGGGTCTTATGCCCAAAATCGCCATTTTGAGGTGACACCCAACACTCGAGAAGGTTGCTACTACAAAACGCTGATTCTGCCGAAATTAATGATCACCAAAGAAGTAGAAGTATATAGTTAGAACAATTAAGTCTAAGACCACAAATCACATGTAATATATGAAAGAGAATCACAACATTATCCACAAAGTAGTAGAACAAAAACGGAAATGGTAAATCAATAGAGATAAATGGGCTCATGCCCCGTACATCATGCCCTCAATACAACACTCTCGCGGAAGTAAAATATACTAACCACTTACGAATCCTGAAGCTGGTGCTCCTGTGTAACATCCCTCAAACAACTAGACTCCTAGGAGTGGTTTTGTCAGGACTAGGTCATGACAAAACCCTAAAAAGCTCAAAAGACCACGTGAGCAAAGGCACAAGGTGAAAATCACCTTGGTCTGCCTATAACATAATGTTGGATCACCCTATTACTAATTTGGGTCAGGATCACTATGTCTTTAGGAAACCTGTTTTTGACCTCATTGTATAGATCTAAAGGTCAATTAGAATTGAGTCTAAGGGTTAGTAGTTAGGTTTGGAAGCTGCCCTCAAGACCAAGGTTTTTCAGTTTGGAGACTAAGTCATTTCGTCGAGCTCAGTACGACGAATCGTCAAACTCCAATCGACAATCGTTGAGCCCACTTCGACGGATCGTCGAACTCCATTCGACGATCACTGAGCTCAAGTTCAAACAAATCGTCGAACTCCATTCGACGATCTTCGATCTTAGTTCGACGATCTTGACTCCAGTATTGATTCTCTATCTCTGAGCTCAGTTCGACGATAGTTGAGCTCAGATCATAACGATCTCTGTTGCTGTATAAGTCCAAATCGCTTAGGTCAGTTCGACGATAGTGGAGCTCAGTTCGACGTTTTTCTGAAGAGTTCAACGACTTTAAGATTCAAATTCCAGAACAGTTAAGGAGTTATTCTCAGCAATTAATTCAGAAGATCTTGTAGGCGTTTTTCATTTATTCCGGAGCAAGTTCAAGAAAATTATCAAGGAATGTTTCTTTGGTACTTTCCCCCAGAAGACAATTGAATTAAGAAAGTCAATTAATGACAGGTTAACGGCTATTCTGCACAGAGGATCATTTTCACATAGCTCGCACTGTCCAGCTGGTACGAGTCCGCAAAGAGGGCAAAATGTGTAAACTTCCGATAATACTCCAATACTGTCTTGTTACCATGCCTCAATTGCAGGAATCTGTCGTCCAACTCATCTCTTGCCAACTGTTGTATAAAATGCTCTAGCAGCGCTGCCATGAAATCTCCTAAGAAAATGTCTGCATACTCCATCCCAATGAAGGTAGTGTCCAATAGTGACTTCCACTATCTCTTTCACGTGTGACTCCAAGCAAGAGACTGATAATGCTACTGCCTCCTCCATCAGGCATCGAATCCCGACCAGCATATCATAAATAATATCCAGCCACTCCTCTATACGAATAGCTGACTCTGTCCTGTGGTAGGATAGCAAAGAAAGTCCTGAAAGAAGCTCAACCAGTTTGCGCAGGGGTTAGGCTGAGGAGCCGGAAGCCTACTGAGTCCTTAATGATTTCAAGATGGCCATCAAGTCCTCTATCCAGCCCTCCTTTATACTTATGCTTATAAATATATGTGTGCACATCTAGGATAGGTAACTCGATACATACAAACCTTTTATACATCAATAAAGAGTTAACGAAGATATGTCATTGTGAATCTCGACAACTCACAATTGACATCAAGAAGTGTTTGGAAAAGCCCCGTTCAAACCCAAATAGATTGGCTTTAAGATATATTATATTTATAATTTTTAAATTGACTTGACATCAGAAGAATTCGAAAATGCTGCAATGCCTCTTAACTTGAAGATTCCTAGTAAAGAAACCTTTCGATTTCAACTTAGACAAATCCCGCCGACCTTCATTTCCACGGAAACCTTACCGCGTAGTATACTCGTCGAATGAGCAGAAAACCCGCCGACCCTTTATATATTTAGAATCTCGCCGACCCTTCGCCTTCCATAGGAATCCCACCGAAGGAGCAAACTCGCTGAATCCCGCCGAACTTCGCAGGAAACACGCCTAATCCCGCAAAGGTCTTCGCCGAGTCGTCTTCCCACAAGTGATTCTCGCCGAAGCCCGCAGGAAAACTCGCCGACTCTCTCCACAGGGGACTCTCTCCTTCTCCGCCGGAACACTCGCCGAGGGGAAAACTCACCGACTCCCGCAAGACTCACCGCCGCAGGGGAAACTCACCGGAAAGGAAACTCGCCGACTCCCGCAAGACTCTCGCCGAACCGGTCTCCATCGAAGGTATCGAACCGAATCCGCTGGAATCTCCCCGAATCTCTTACCCTTTCATCGCTTCTCACCGTAAGTTTCCCGTAGGACGCTCACCTTGCTCTTGGACGCTCTTCCGGTTTCGATTCTTGCTTCCAGGAATTTCTCCGCGTGCACTCATCGGGTTTCCCTCGTCTTCATCGCACTAACTCACCGTCTACACCTTTAGGTAACCCTCCCTCACCCTTACTGGACTTGATCACTACTATCGCTTCCTTTTTGATTTTTGATTAGGCGTAGAATAGGGCTTCTCTCCCTAGATCTGCAATGGCTCCAAGGACAACTGCTGGGTTGGTCACTGGTTGCGAGCTAGTTCGAACTGGGTTCTCTCACGCCTCTGATGAATTCAGAAACATCATTCTGATGCTAGAAGAGGCTGGGCTATCATTTGTCCTGGAGCACCCATGCAAAATCTTGGACAAAGAGGTGCTGGAGTTCTTCGCTACCACAAGACTCCGGAATGGCGACTCACTAATCAAAAGCAAGGTGGCTGGGGCAAAGGTCAAGATGTCTGCCAGCAAGCTGACCCGCTTCCTACAGCTCTCTAGCTCGGAGCACGAGGAATTTTGAGGAAGAAGACAAAAGCAGGATTCTCCTATTCTGTGGTCTCTCATGAGGAACTCGGTCGATCAAGCGCAAGGATATGAATGAAGAAGGAAGCTTATGTCTGACATTATTGGAAAGGTACTCATCTGCAAACCAGGATCTCATGACCATATCTCTGCGGATATGTTCAAGATCCTGGTGGCAATTGTCTGCCGTAAAAGGTTCAACTGGGCGGCGTTGCTGTTCGAGAAGATAAAGGACACCTTGAGCTCTCCGAGTTTTGGCCGAATCATAGTCTGTATCTAAATCAGCTAAATGGAGACAAGTTTGACATGAGTAAAGGTGTTCCTCTACACTACTTGAAGAAGATGGACTCAAGTGTGTTTGACAGATGGGAGAGGCGTATTGGGCAGACTGCCGTGGAAGAACAACAGGGAGTATCTCCAGCAGTCACCCCCAGTGAAATTCCTGATACTTTGACTGCAGGAATTGAGGGGGAGACTCTACCCACTCATGCTGATATAGTATCTGACATCTCCCAGGTGGCCAGGGATGCTGTGGCCGAAATACAAGAAGAAAGTGAAACTGTGCTGGAGCATGAGGAGGGCCTAAACCGAAACGATCAAGGAGCCGAAGCTACTGTACAAGAGACTGCTGACAAAGAGTTGGAAGAGGCTGCTAATGAAGATAATTTCATGGATGATGATGCAGAGGAAGACGGGAATGAGGGACATGAAGCATTGAGGCTCCGGATCTCATTGAACTCCATCTGACAAGCACGCCCTGAAATCATTCCTGAAACATTGGTGCACGAGTGGAGGCGGAGTCTGAGGAACCTACAGATGCTGCCAGCATTCCCCCATTAGAGACTGTGCTTGTATCCAGCTCTACAGATGCGTCTGCTGAAGAGCAGGCCAATAAGTGCCTCCGGCTCTTCCATTACGAGATGAGCTAGCCACTCACACTGTAATTGTCATTCAGGGCATATTGAATGAACTTAAAGCCTCCTTTGATAAAGCTCAGAATAAACTGCTGAAAAGGATTAAGACATCTGAAAATCATAAACTTGACGTGATGGACAAGAAATTTGAAGAGAAGTATACCGCGGGGCCCAGCTGTCCACTCTTTATGGCGGATTGAAAAAGAACACCGATACTCTTGCTGTAGTAAATCAGAATGCTCATGTTGTAGCGAACAAACATTCAAAAGTTTGACGGTAATATGGTCACTCTCAACGCCAATCAGCAGGCCTTGGTCACTGAATTCTCCCAGACCACCAAGCATATTGATGACTCCCTGCACTCCTATGCAAACTTCATCGCTGTCGAAGCAAAAAGGGGGAGAAGGACTACATAGCTAAGATGGCGAGCTCCGAGAAGTCATGATCAACAACTTCGAACAGTCAAACAAATACGTCTATGACAGCTGCTGGTGGATGCTCCAACAGGCATTAGGCATCGTGTTGCCTGAAACTCCTGAGGTTATCATGCTCCTGAGACTTCTACAGCCGCTGAGGGAGTAAGTGCTGCTGAGGGAATAAGTGCAAGTGCTGCAGATGTTCCCATAAGTGAAGCTGCTGCTAGGGCTATTTCCAAGCTAAACTGAGGAGCATGTTTGACCAAGAGGCCCTAGCAAAAGCCAGGGGCAAGAAAAAAAGCTCAGGAAGGGACCTCCAAGGAGACACTAGCTGAGAAGAGAATCAGAATAAGTGAGGAGAAGTACGAAACGAAAAGTGGAGTCCAGTTCAAAGACCATCATATTGGACACCTTCTGGCTACAACGAAAAAGAGAAAGAACTCAATCGAGAGAAGTATACAACCAGTATGATGGGAAATGCACAAGACGTATGAAGCAAAACAAAACATCTTCTTCAGAAACAACATGGATGCAGATAAAGTTCTCTGCCAGAGACATCCGAAGCCTAAAGAGTATATGGAGAGTAAATGAAGAAGTATTGGCGACAAAATCAAGGATGACATTAGCTAAGGCAAAATAGTCAACAATCTTATGTTGTCATTCTTTCTTAAGAACATGTAATGCTAGGTATTGTTATTTAGAACCATTCGAGATATATATATA
>CM077157.1:78644491-78708221 GCA_039583875.1 Platanthera guangdongensis
TCTCAAGAACTCAGGGGGAGCTTTGACAACATCAAACTCCACATAGTCTTCTCAACTGCTTTGAGAAAAGAAGACTTCCATCATTCTCTCATCCCCATATCTGTAAAGGGTTTTTCAAACTCCCTTCAAAAGTTTGTGCTCGGTTTTTGAGCACCTTGTCAAAAGCTCATTGGTGGCAAGACACCTGATCAAAATCTTTATTTGGTTTTTGAGCACGTTATCAAAAGCTCATTGGTCCCAGGACACTGATCAACTCATCCTGCAGTGGATTCCTACCTACGGTGTAGAAGAGTTGGATGTACCAAGTTTAGGGGAACCACTATAGCTCCTTGTGTCTTCTGGCTTGCTTGTCTTTATCTTTTATTTCTGGCTGTGATTGTTTTGTGATTTGTTAGGATCTGTGATTATTTTATTTTGTAGGCCACTCTGTGATTAGATTTAATATTTGCTTCCCTGTTCACTTAGATTAGAACAATTGTTGTAAAAAGCTTTTAAGCACCATACTCTATTCACCCCCCACTCTAAAGTAAATCAGATCTAGCTGCACTTTCAGTGTTCTTAGTGTTGAGGCGTACGGAGGCCTGGGTGAAGTAGTGTGGATACCCGCCTAGTAGTAAAAGTGCCCGTTATACTGTCACCGCCTAGCCACGGCGGCTGATGCCTGAGAGGTTAGCTAGCTGCTCGAAAAGTGGGAACTACAGTCTGTGTCGACATGGCAATGCATATCTTTGAGCATGAGTGAGTCATTGCATATCATACATAGCATTTCATAACATTGCACAACAAGATCCTCATCGTATAAGTTTGTATGGGTACTCTTATACGATGAGTTACCTTTTTGTAACTCGATCCTTAACTTATAAGTCTGTATGGGCATCCTTATAAGTTAAGTTACTTTCTAGCTACTGTTACCTTACTTGTTAGTTTGCTATAGCTCTTAAATAACTGCTAGATTATGATACTATTACTCTTACAATGTTACCACCTGCTTGTACTTCTTTTAATATTTGCGTATATATATTATCCTTATTCCTTCTCCTCGCCCGGTGCTGAGGAGTCGCCGGGGGAGCGGATGTTAAGCCACTTAGTTGTTTCGACTAACGGTTGCCACGTCTTCCTTTTTAGGAGGTCAAGCCGCAGGTAGAGCAGCCGCAGACTATGCAACAGGACATCCAGGCCACGACGATAGGGCCTGAGGGGACAGTACCGTCGTTACCGTCGGTTACTGATGTGAGTGTTGTGAGACTCTGATGTAGCCTGTTTATGCAGTTGATAGCTGTACTCTGATATATTGTAGAAGCATGTTTTAGCTTCTCTTATTGTACTATTTGGACTTATATGCTTAGTGTGGATTGACTTCTCTTGCTTATATTTGGTTGAGTTGCATGTATATTGATATTGTTGTAGTCGGCGGAATAGGCGTCTTGTGGTACAGGTTAGCCTGTGTGCTAATGCTACCGCAAGGAGGCTGTTCTGGGCATAGACCCCCCCCCCCCCCCCCCCACACCCCCATCATGCCGTGTTTTGGGATCTGGGGGGGGGGGGGGGGTCCTTACAAATGTACAGTTTGCCACGATCTTCAACTAAAGAAGTCATTCAACAATGGTACCACCCCCATTTGATTAGTTAGTTTGGGGACAAACTGACTTAGCAGAAGCAGTGGTGTGCCCATATGTAATTCACGCTAAGTATGTATAACTTTGACCTTAAGATTAGCCAACCTGACCATACATTTGTGTTTTATGTGTAGATTCCAAAGCTCGTTGAGCAGGTGGGAGGCACTCCTACGCCCTCAATACCCACTCCCACTCAGTTCCAACAATCTGAGTTGGGGCAGACGCTCACTGCCATCCTCGATGCTTTTAGGGCGCGCAGCCCCCGGTGCAACAACAGGACCCGAGCTCCAACTGGCTGAGCACCTTCCGGGCTCTCTCCCCTCCCGCCAACATTAGGACGGAGTCAGGCGTACGTAAAGAGGAATGGATAGACACGGTACATGAGTTATTGGCTGGTATCCGTTACCCGGCCAACATGGCAGTGACATTGGCGGTGTCCGTCTTGGACTTACATGCTAAGAGGTGGTGGAAGTCCCTCATGGGCTCTACCTTCCAAGGCCGGGTCTACACAGAGATAAGTCGGAGTGAGTTCTTGGCTGTTTTATTGGAGCACTTTATCCCTACATCAGCCCGAGATGAGCTTGAGCAGAGGTTTCTTCTACTAAAGCAGGGATCAAAGTCAGTTACTGAATACCAGCGGGAATTCCAGCATCTCGCAAGGTTTGCAGATTCTTATGAGTTGGATGACAGAGGTTATGTCGAGTTCTTCTACAAAGGGCTGCAACATTCCCTAAGACAGTCCCTTTTGTTTAAAGCGGATGGTAGCTTGGCGGTGATCGTTGAAATGGCAAAAATATTGGAGGCGGACCAGCTGGGATATAGTAAGAGGCCTGTGGAGGACGTGATGGAAGCCGACCCAAGAAATAGAAGGAGGTGGGACTTCAGAGGAGGAAGAGGATATCAAAGAGGTGGAGGGCGTGTACAACAAAACTATAGGGTGGAGCATCCGGTTCCGCCGCCGCCTGCATTGCCCCCACCACCACAGCCTCAGCAATTTCAATAACATGAAGGGCGTCTTGGGCTGGTGTGCTTCGAATGCAACTAGCCGGGCCACATCTGACGTTTATGCCCGCAGCTATTTGGAAACGTCCCTCCCGCTCTCCCGCCGGTAGCTCCTCGAGGGCGAGGTCACATACGTGGTCGGGGATTAGGACCGTGAGGAGGTAACCCCGAACCTGCTAGGGATCAGGTGTACGCGCTTGACATGGCGCAGGAACGGAACCCCCAAGATGTGATTGCAGGTATGATTTAATTAATTAACATATTTTCATGGTATAACTTGAATTGATTAAGACTTACTAGACACATATCAATAAGTTTTGGTTGTTAGTACTTAGGCACCGTGATAATTGGCGGGAAGATGGATTATGCGTTGTTCGATACCGGTGCCTCACACTCCTTTGTGTCCGAGGATTTCATAAAAGACATGGAGGGTGTACAGTACTTAACTGGCATAGCCCGACAAGTACGCCTTCCGAACGACTCGGAGATGAACGCAACCGCCAACTGCGAGTTGGAGTTATTTATTGATGGGAAGTCCTTTGATACGCCTGCCACAGTCCTGAGAATGCCGGAGTTTGACATCATTTTGGGCATGACATGGCTGGACTGGCACTTCGCGAGGATCGACTGCGCGGAGAAGCGGATCATTTGAGACATGGAAACTCCGACGTCATCTTCCAAGGTATTGGCTTCACGCCTCGTATGATGTTATCTTCCGTTCAGTTTGTAAATGCTCATATGAAGGGGGACGAGGTCTTCGTGATCTGGTTCGAGTTGAAGGAGGAAGTATTGGAGTTAAAGGATGAACGGGTAGTGTGGGATTTTCCCGAGGTATTTCCTGAGAAGTTACCAGGATTACCTCCGCATAGAGAGGTTGACTTCTAGATTAATCTAGTATCAGGTGCTAATCCTGTATCCAAGGCCCCATACCGAAGGGCCCCGAAGGAACTCGCGGAGTTTAGAGTTCAATTGCAAGAACTGGTGGAGTCAGGGTTTGTTCGCCCGAGTTCGTTACCCTGGGGAGCCCCTGTACTGTTCGTGAAGAAGAAGGATGGAACACTGCGTTTGTGCATAGATTATCGGGAACTCAATCGGTTGACGGTGCAGAACACTTATCAACTACCTCGGATCGACGAGTTGTTCGATCAACTAGTGGGAGCACATTGGTTTTCTAAACTGGATCTGTGCTCTAGATATTATCAGTTGAGGATACGAAAGGGGGACATCCAGAAAACGGCCTTCAGTTCAAGATATGGTTTGTATGAGTTCACGGTAATGCCGTTTGGGCTCACAAATGCCCCTTCGGCCTTCATGAGTCTGATGAACAAGGTGTTTGAGCCATATTTGTACATCTTCGTCATTGTTTTCATCGACGACATCTTGGTCTTCTCAAAGATGATTGTCTCTTAGATATCTGCAAGGAGAAAATAACCAAACTAACAATTCAACAAGGCAAGTATACCTATAGAAATACAGCTAGGGGACACAAGTGTCGTATTAAAATCCGGGAACAGTTGAGTAAGCTTACTCACACGAAATCTATTATTTTATCGACGGAAAAAAGGTTTTTTAGAAGAAAGGTAAATGTACTAAAGGAGGAGAACTACTTGCAATGAAAGAGAGCTACTTGCATGAAAAGATAAAGAGAGCTAAAAGAGCGATTAAACTTAAGCTTAGTAATGATAAGGGGAAAAATGCACTCGATCAGAAATCACCTCGGCAAGAGTGGTTAGAAAAATACGATAAACAAACCTAAGCTAATTAGGGTAAAGGTCCTTGACCATGGAGGTTCCATGAATATTGGCACGCTTCTCTCGAAGGCCATGCCTAACTGAGTTTAGGAAGGTCCGACCGACTTTCGCCTAAATTGGAGGCCTAAAACTCGCTTTACGCGGTGAACCCCTCTAATGTATTTTACTCCAATCCGGGAGATTTGAACGTCTGCCTCTCTCGAGGGGTGCGAACAACTACCTTTACTCTTGAGTGCTCATTTCAAACTTTCGGCCTCTCGGCTAGCCCAGAATGAAAGCAAAGGTGGAGAGTATATATCGATGATATACCTCTAACCCGTGATAAATCAAGAGTAATTCAAGGCTAAACCCTAAAAAGAAATGGTAAGATTCAAAGCATCATAACCTAATCACTCAAACCTCGGATCATCAAGATCGAGTACATGGAGGATTAGTTAATCATGGTGAGGTAGAAGAGGGGGGATGAGTAGAAGAGAAATAATGAAAACAGAGCAGGAACGAAAAAGAAAACAACACTTTTTATTAATGGAAACGGGGTTCTTACAACTTGAAAACTAGAGATTACAAGTGCATGGAAAGGTAAAATACACTATCATTAACATTATACTACAGAAAGAAGCTAGGAGCTAATACAGGGAAAGCATAAAGCTAAAGCTACGAACTAAAAATGAAAAGACATGCTTAAAAAGTTCAAAAATACAAAGGACAAAACCTCCCCTCTCAATCCGAAAAGTGTCACTGAACCCCTGGAGTTGGGTTCTATTTATAGAATTTTTCGGGTCGGGTCACGCCCCCCTGTCACGCCCGGGTAGGGCGTGACCCTGGGGCGTGACACATTCGATGCGACTTTTTTGGGCTGGAATTGAATTCTGACGGAGTTGTTGCGGTACACGCCCAAAAGTCATGCCCTGGTAGGGCGTGACCCTGGGGCATGTTCTTTGCGACGTGACTTTGTTAAGTTGAAATTGAATGCGGGAGGTGACGGGCGGAATTTCTGAAGTACACGCCCATATGTCACGCCCGGGTCAGGCGTGACCCTGGGGCGTGACACTTTCGGTGCGATGGTGGAGCGGGAAAAACGAGCGTGCTGCGGCGATTCCTTGGAACATGGGGATACGCCTCTAGTACACGGCCGTGTCGGGTGTGAAACGGGCGTGACCGAGGGCGTGTACACTAAGTTTCCACGTAATGCAGTTTCGGACCAATTGCTTCATTCCTCTGGGTTACACACCCTAGGTACACGCCCGGGTAGGGCGTGACCTTGGGGCGTGTCACAGCAAAATTCGGCTGAAAGCCGTGAAAACCTGCAAAAAGCAGAAAAAATGCATTAGCGATAAAAATATATACAAAGGGGAATCAAAACAAGTACTTTACAAGACATGATTTGCTTTAAAACCCCGAAAATATCCTAATAAAATTGACTGCAAACCGTATTATCAAATTCCCCCAGGCTTAAGTTTTGCTTGTCCCCAAGCAAAGATATAAAGACTAGCTAATCATAAAAAGTGACAAATTCAAAAAGTTTTAATCATACTCACACAAGTACTATGCGAAATTCTTGGCAGGGAGAATGTAAAATGTAAATCTAAAACAATTATTTAAGTATGGTTTAACTTTTATAAACTTACTTAATAAAAATAAATCATCCAAAATATTGACGAAATTTTTTAAATAGATTTGAGCAAGGCAATGACAATGAAAAGAACGTATTGAGTTATTAGTAGATCCAAGCAAAGCATTATAATTATATCAATTAAATAACAAAATTCTAATTTTAAATCCAAAACTAAAACTGATTTACTTTTCTTCGTTTCTTAGTTGTTAAATAAAATTAAAATAAGGCGTGAATCAAAAGAACTTAATAAGACCGAAACGTTTGGTTTAGGAATATGAATAGGAGTGGAATTCAAATATAAACATGGAGGCTTAAAAATCACACCAAACCAAAACAACAAGTTTCAAAAAAAAAAAAATTATTTTAAACAAAATATGTATAAATAAATTTATTTTTTTTCTTTATAATTATTTATCTTTTTTTGTATTATTATTTTCATTCATTTTTTCTCTTTTTTTTCAATACATTGCTTTTGAGTACACTTTTTTCAACAATTTCTCCAAAGATAACACAAAATTTCTTATCAAAAAAATTAGCGTGATTAGATAGGTAGAAATTTGGGCTTTGGTGAAAATGAAATGCTGTGTGGAGTTATCAAATGAATTTGGAAAAAAGGCTCAAAAGCGGCTAACTAGTGGTAAAAGATTTTAGGTTGGCAGGAAAGCTCAAACGTAAACAAAAATGCCCTAAATCATTTTCACGTTTTTTTTAAAATTTATTTAAAACATAGAGATGATAAATTTCAAAAAGCAAGTTCGAGATAATAAAAGAAGATTGATGAAATTATCTTGAAAATAAAAATAATATGTGACTTGGATCGTTCATATCTACTACGGTATTCAAAATTTGTTCTTACAAAAATTATCTAAAGACGAAAAGGAAAATAGTGGATGATAAATTTTAGAGAAAGTAAAGAAAATAAAGAATGAAAAACCATAATAGAAATACACATTTTAGAGAAATATTTCACCTTAACATGCTACCGTGAATTAGAAACACAGCATGGCCAACATTTTACTTGTGAAATATGATTAAAAAAAATGATTATAAAAATTATAATTAACTGCGTTGTTTATAAAGAAGTTTGCAAAAAATAAAACATAAAAATGGGGTACTATTGAAATACCAAAATGCAGCTATATATAAATATATTTTTTTTTGGATTTTTTGGATATTTACAAAACAAAAAGAAGGAGGAAGTCCTCCCCCAAGCTTAAAATCTACATTGTCCTCAATGGAGAAGGAGGTTGGAGAACGAGAGAAAAGTAAAGGACATAAATGAAAGACAGAATGGAAAAAAACAGGTACTTCCCCGGTTTTATTTTGCAGGGCAAGTTGAGTGATGCCGCTCCTCCATGCCTGTGCTGTGGATCTTCATGAAACGTCGTCCGGCGAACTTTGTCATGGAAGCAGAACCGTTGGAGCAGGCGATCACAGAAGTTTCAGCTTGTCGGAGCCATTCGGGGAAAAAAGTGTAAAATAAAGAAAACAGGAAAAGATAACTTGGGTTGCCTCCCAAGAGCGCCCTTTGTTTAAAACGTCGTTTGAGCTCGACGCATCAAAATAATATTGTTTAAAAATAAAGTTCGAATAAAGTCAAAGTTTTGAAGAAAAGTAAAGTTCAGATTAATCAAATGTCAAGACAGGAAAGATAGAGTTAACATGGTTGAGACTGACATCATCACAGAAATACAGTTTAAGACGCTGACCATTCACTTTGAAAGTACCCTTATCAGGGTGGGAAATTAAAACAGTACCATAAGAAAAGACTTATAAAACAGTAAAATGCCCCGACCAACGTGATTTTAATTTACTCGGGAATAAACGTAAACGAGAATTATAAAGAAGCACTTGGTCGCCCGGCTTAAAGATTTTTGGGTGCCTAAGATGTCGATCGTATAAACGCTTCATCCGCTCTTTATAGAGTCTGTTATTTTCATACGCGTAAGAGCGCCACTCGTTGAGTTCGTTAAGTTGAAATTTTCTAAAATCGCCGACAGAGTGGGGATCGAAGTTTAAAAATCATAAGGCCCAAAAGGCGCGGTGCTCTAACTCGACGGGTAAATGACACGATTTTCCATAAACCAACCGATATGGCATACATCCGAGGGCGGTTTTGTACGCTGTTCGGTAGGCCCATAGAGCATCGTCTAATTTGGATGACCAGTCTTTTCTAGATGTTGAAACAGTCTTTTCTAAAATTCTTTTTATTTCTCTATTCACTACTTCGACTTGTCCGTTAGTTTGGGGGTGGTAGGCAGTGGAAAGCTTATGAGTAACGCCATATTTAGTTAGAATTTTTGAAAATTGTGCATTACAGAAATGGGAACCCCTATTACTAACGATAGCGCGCGGCGTACCAAATCAAGAAAAATTTTTTTTTAGGAAATTAACTACGACTCGGGTGTCATTCGTAGGAAGAGATTGGGCTTCGGCCCAACGCGAATCATAGTCAACGACAACTAAAATGTACTTATTCCCGAAGGTAGAAGTAAAAGGGCCGACAAAATCAATCCCCAGAGGTCGAAAACTTCGCACTCTAGGAAATAATTTTGTGGCATTTCATTTTTATTCGAAATATTCCCCGACCGTTGGCAACTATCACACCTACTCACAAAGGCATGCGCGTCTTTAAACAGGGTAGGCCAGTAAAAACCTGCGCAGACTTTTAAAAAGTAATATAACAGGATTAGAGTCTGTTATATCTAATCCTTCATCAAAGGAAACACACCTCCTGATCACTTGGTCTGCACAGACTTTTAAAAAGACACGGGTCCTCCCAAAAGTAGTTCTTCAGCTCAGAAAAGAATTTCTTCTTTTGCTGAGATGAAAACTCTTTTGGGAGCACACGGGCCACTAGATAGTTGGCGATGTGGGCAAACCAAGGAGAAGTAGATGTGTTAATTATGAACAGCTTCTCATCAGGGAAATAGTAATGAAAAGAATTTTCGTCTAATTGTTCTATAAACGGGTTGTCTAGGCGCGAAAGGTGGTCGGCGGCCAAGTTCTCGGCACCTCGCTTATCACGGATCTCTAAGTCAAACTCCTGGAGGAGTAAGACCCAGCGAATCAAGCGAGGCTTGGCATCCATTTTAGAGAGAAGATATTTGAGGGCCGAGTGGTCCGTAAAAACAATAATTTTCGAAAGAGTAATATAAGGGCGAAATTTGTCAAAAGCGAATACTACAGCTAATAGCTCCTTCTCGGTTGTGGTGTAATTTTCCTGTGCAGATGTGAGTGCTTTACTAGCGTAATAAATGGGATGGAAGTTTTTGGAAATACGTTGACCTAGTACGGCTCCCACCGCAAAACTACTCGCATCACACATTATCTCAAATGGAAGATCCCACACCGGAGCTATCATGATTGGGGCATTAACTAATTTTTCTTTTATTAAATTGAAGGCAGCTAGACAGAGGTCATCAAATATGAATGGGGCGTCTTTTTCTAAGAGATGGGTAAGGGGCTTGGTGATTTTGGAAGAGTCCTTTATGAAGCGGCGGTAGAAACCCGCATGACCCAGGAAACTTCTTATAGCTTTTATGTTCGTAGGTGGCGGCAGCTTCTCGATAACTTCTATTTTCGCAACGTCTACTTCAATACCCCTTTCAGAAATTTTATGTCCCAAAACTAACCCTTCCCTCACCATAAAATGACATTTTTCACAATTTAGGGCGAGGTTAGTTTCTTCGCATCGCTCTAAGACTTTTTCAAGGTTCTCTAAGCAACTATCGAAGGAATTCCCGAACACGGAGAAATCATCCATGAAAACTTCCATAATGCTTTCTACGTACTTGTCAAAGATGGCGAGCATACATCGTTGGAATGTAGCTGGCACATTGCACAATCCAAACGGCATTCTTCGGTAGGCGAAGGTGCCGAATGGACAAGTAAATGTAGTTTTCTCCTGGTCCTCGGGGGAGATGGGGATTTGAAGATACCCCGAGAGGCCATCGAGAAAACAATAAAAGCTATGTCCGGAAAGTCGTTCTAAAATTTGATCAATGAACGGTAAGGGGAAGTGATCCTTGCGGGTGGCGTCATTCAACTTACGGTAATCTATACATATTCTCCATCCGGTCACCGTCCGAGTCGGGATTAATTCTTTATTTTCATTACTTACGACCGTTATCCCTACCTTCTTTGGTACTACCTGTACTAGGCTAACCCACTTACTGTCGGATATAGGATAGATAATTCCTGCGTCTAACAATTTCATAACCTCGCCCTTAACTACGTCTTTCATGTTTGGGTTTACACGGCGCTGAGGTTGTATAGAGTTACGTGAATTATCTTCCATTAAGATTTTATGAGTGCAGAAAGATGGGCTTATGCCCTTGATATCAGATATCTGCCAAGCAATAGCTTTGCAATGCTTTTGTAAAATTGAAAGAAGTTTATCCTTTTGTGTATCCGTGAGGTAGGCCGAGACTATGACAGGCAGCTTGGAGTCCTTTTCTAAGAAAGCGTATTGAAGGTGCTCTGGTAGTTCTTTCAGTTCCAAGGTAGGGGGGTCATCATACGAGGTTTTGGAAATTTGTTCTTTTTCATAAACTATGTCCTCGTACACTTTTTTATATATAAAATTAAAAGGGGTGTTGCTAGCGGCCATGGCGGCTTCGTGCAGCGATTCAGTTGGAAAAGTAGAAGAGGAACAGAAATCAAAAATTTCTTTTTCAAAATCAGAAAGGCGGGTGGAGGATTCTTCACTTAGGTGTAGAGATTCAGTTGGAAGAGTAGGAGAGGAACAAAAATTGGAAAATTCTTTTTCAAAATCAGAGGTGGGAGAGAAGGATTCTTCACTTACGGTATCCATGAAAAAACAGGAGTCATCATTAGCTAGTGTGTTCTTCATCGAGGGGGTGATAGAGAAAGTTACCTCATCGTCGCCCACTCGAATGAAGAGCTTACCATTACTTACATCAATGATAGCTCGGGAGGTGGCAAGGAAGGGTCGGCCAAGGATCAGGGGAACCTCGACGTCTTCTTCGATGTCTAAAATGACAAAGTCCACCGGGAAGATGAACTTGTCAACTTTGACTAGGACGTCCTCCACTATTCCTAACGGGTATTTGACTGATCTGTCGGCGAGCTGGATACTCATGCGTGTGGGGTTGAGACTACCAATTCCTAACTTTTTAAACAACGAGAAGGGCATAAGATTAATACTCGCACCTAGGTCGGCTAAAGCGTGTTTGACAAAGAGATCACCAAAGAGACACGGGATAGAGAAACTACCCGGGTCACTGATTTTCTTTGGTAATCCGTTTGTCAAAACTGCCAAGCATTCGACATTTAACGTGACATGCGAAAGGTTCTCTAACTTCTTCTTGTTAGTTAGGAGGTCCTTAAGGTATTTTGCGTACTTCGGCATCTGGGATATGGCTTCGTGGAAAGGCAGATTTATGTGGATTTGTTTAAACATTTCTAAAAAAACGGGTGTATTGATCGTCCTGTCGTTGTTTATTAAGTTCGGAAGGGTATGGCGGGGATAAATTATTTTTAAAGGTGGGTGGTGGAGTGAGTTCTTTTTCTAAGATAGGGGTGATAATTTCTTCGGTAGAGGGTGGAATTTTTAAAATGGGAACGGAGCTTTGATTTTTTAAAACGGGAGCTGAGCTTGCCTTGGGTTCTTCACTTACCATACCAGGAACTTTCTTCCCACTCCGAAGAGTTATAGCTTTCGCTTGCTCTCTCGGGTTGGGCTCGGTATTGGAAGGAAGAGACCCTACGGGTTGCTCAGAAATCATTTTAGCGAGCCGTCCTACCTGGTTTTCTAAGTTTTTAACACTTCCAGTTAAGGTTCTAATCGTAGTGTCATTAGCATTCATGTATTTCGAAAACATTTCCTCCAAATTTGGAGGTTTTGGAAAACTTTGAGGAGGTGGTGGTGGTGCAGAAAAATCACTTTGCGGTGGCGGGCGCACAACATTCGATGGATTGCTCCACGAAAAATTCGGATTATTTCTTAACGCAGGATTATAACTATTTGGAAAATTAAAACCAGGAGGATGAAAATTTGCAGCAGAAAAATTATTAAAAGCAGTTCTAGGCATATTATTTACATAATCCAAATGTTCGGCGGGAGGAGTTGTAGATTCCCATACCTGAGGGGCGGAGGCAGCAGCCATCTCCGTAATTTTTTTGCTTAATATTTCTACTTGCAGTGCGAGTTGGGAGACATTGTCCACTTCAAAGAGACCTGCAGGTTTATTTGGGCGGGTCCTAGGCACATTCCACTAGTAAGTGTTCATGGCCATGTCCTCAAACAGCTCAAGAGCTTCTTCCGGGGTCTTATGGTTTAAAGTACCGCCAGAAGCTGCGTCTATCATTTGCTTTGTGCTTTGATTTAGCCCATTATAGAATGTCTGCACCTGCAACCATACAGGCAGAGCGTGGTGTGGGCATCGTCTTAATAATTCTTTAAATCTTTCCCAGGTTTCGTAAAGAGTCTCAGAGTCTATTTGTCCAAAGGCAGAAATGTCATTCCTAAGTTTTGCAGTTTTAGCAGGCGGAAAATACTTAGGCCAAAAAGTTTTCAGTTAATTGCATCCAAGTAGTTATGCTATTTTTAGGAAGGCTGTTCAGCCACTGCTTAGCCTTAATTCTAAGAGAGAAAGGAAATAATCTTAGCCTAATAGCATCATTTATGACACCATTTATCTTGAAGGTGTCACAAATCTGAAGAAGGCTGGCTAGGTGTGCGTTCGGATCTTCATCTTGAAGCCCGTCAAATTGCACATACTGCTGCACCATTTGAATTATTCTAGGCTTCAGTTCGAAATTAGTATTTGCTATTGCAGGGCAAACTATACTAGATTCTGTACCCTCGAGATTCGGTCGTGCATAATTGGACATAGGCCTTTGCACGACTTCCTCCACGTTGGGTTCTGCCATTCTTAAGGTAGAAAATGACTCGGAATCCTCAACCGGCACTTGGGTAGTAGGGCCTTGAAATCGCGATCTTCTCCGAAGAGTATGCTCAATTTCGTGGTCCAGGTCCAAAGTAACCGACGGACTTCCGCGGGTCATACACTAGAAGAAGAGAGGAGAAGAAAGACTAGAAAATAAAAGAGCTAATAAAGTTTGTTTTTTTTTTGAAATAGATTTTTTATGTTTTAACTCCCAAACTTCCCAAGGGCTACCCGGTGAAGGGTTCGCACTCTGGGTCAAACCCAGCAACTTCTTCGATCTATCTCTATAGATCTTAATACCGAGTATGTAAGTCGCTTCACCCAAATCCTTCATTGAAAAGCAATTCCCTAGGTTGTTCTTAACAACTCTCAGGGTAGGAATGTCATTCCCAATCAACAGTATGTCATCTACATACAATATCAGGAAGATAACAATGCTCCCACTGATTCGCTTGTAAACACAAGGCTCATCTTCATTTTTGATGAAACCAAACTCTTTGATTTTCTCATCAAAACGAAGATTCCAACTTCGAGAGGCCTGTTTCAGTCCATAAATGGACTTATTCAGCTTGCATATTTTAGTGGCTTCATCTGGGGATACAAAACCCTCGGGTTGTGTCATATACACTTCCTCAAGGAGGTTTCCATTAAGGAAAGCCGTCTTGACATCCATCTACTAGATCTCGTAGTCAAAATACGTAGCAATAGCAAGCAATATCCTTATGTACTTTACCATGGCAACAGGGGAAAAAGTCTCATCATAGTCAATACCATGAATTTGCTTGAAAGCCTTAGCCACCAGTCGCCCTTTGAATGTCTGTACATTCCCATCCATGTCGGTCTTCTTCTTGAAGACCCACTTGCACCCTATGGGTCGTACCCCTTCAGGTGGTTCCACCAAGTTCCAAACTTGGTTTGCATACATGGAGTCCATTTCGGATTTCATAGCCTCAAGCCATTTGTCGGAGTCCGGTCCATTCATAGCATCTTGGTAGGTTGCTGGTTCATCATCATGATTCATAAGCAACACATTACCTATTTGAGACACGAGAAATCCATATCTCTCAGGCTCAAACCTCGGTCTACCAGATCTACGTAGGACTTGTGTTCCCTGAGCAGGTTCTCTAGCTACAACATCTTGTAGTCCTGTCTCAGAATACAATTCCAGTTCATTCACTACATGTGGTTCTTGAACTTCTTCAAGTTCTACCTTTTCAGTCTTTCTTGATAAGAACTCTTTCTCCAAGAAGACACCAGTCCTTGCGACAAACACTTTGTCCTCAGACGGTAGGTAAAAGTAATACCCTTTTGTTTCCTTAGGATATCCCACCAGATAATATTTATCCGATCTGGGTTACAGCTTGTCAGGCATTTGACGTCTCACGTATGCCTCACAGCCCCAAATTTTAATGTACGACATACTAGGACGCTTCTCATTCCATATCTCATATGGTGTCTTTAGAACCGTTTTCGTTGGAGCGCGATTCAATGTCATTGCAGCAGTCTCTAATGCAAAACCCCAAAAGGAAACAGGCAAGTCTGCATGACTCATCATCGAACGTACCATGTCTAACAGAGTACGATTTCTCCTCTCAGACACACCATTATGTTGTGGTGTTCTAGGTGGAGTGAGCTGTGATATAATTCCACACTCTTTCAGATGATCACGGAACTCATGACTTAGGTATTCGCCACCTCGATCAGATCGGAGTGCTTTAACCCTTTTACCCAACTGGTTTTCTACTTCATTCTTGAACTCTTTGAACTTTTCAAAGGTCTCGGATTTGCACTTCATAAGATACACATATCTGTATCTACTGAAATCATCAGTAAATGTAACAAAGTAGAAAAACCCACCTCTAGCCATGGAACTCATGGGTCCGCATACATCACTATGTACAATACCCAAGAGATCCTCAGCCCTCTCAGTATAACCAGTGAAAGGAGCTTTAGTCATCTTGCCTAACAAACAAGATTCGCATCGCTCAAATGATTCATAATCAAATGAGTCCAAAAGTCTATCTCTATGGAGCTTGGATATGCGCTTCTCGTTGATATGGCCCAAACGACAGTGCCAGAGAAAAGTAGGGTTTGAGTCATTTGTTCTTAGTCTTTTATTATTTTCCACATTACAGATCAGATGGTCCAAGTTCAAAACATAAAGACCATTAAACAATTGGGCTACAGCATAACAAACATCATTCTTAAATATAGAACAACAATTGTTCTTAATTATAAAAGAAAATCCAATCATGTCCAAACATGAAATAGATATAATGTTTCTAGTTATTGCCGGAACAAAATAACAATTATCAAGTTCTATTACAAGCCCACTGGGCAAAGAAAGAAGGTAAACTCCTACGGCTACAGCAGCAACTCTTGCTCCATTGCCGACGCGGAGGTCCACCTCCCCTTTACTCAGCAATCTTCTCCTTCCCAGTTCCTGCACATTCGTACAAATGTGAGAACCACATCCGGTATCCAATACCCAAGATGAAGGAACAGAAAGGTTTATCTCTATAACATAAACATTAGAAGCGGAAGTCATACCTCCCTTCAATTTCTGCAGACCTTCAATGTACGAAGGACAATTCCTCCGCCAATGACCAGCCTTGCCACAGTGGTGGCATTTCCCTTCCTTCACCGTGCCTTTCCGTTTCATCAGTGCAGAAGATTTGGGGTCAAGATATGACTTAGGTCCCACCTTCGTCTTCTTAGATCCCTTGGCCTTGCCCTTGCTCTTATGCACCATCAGTATGGGGCTGGCAGGCTTGGCCTTCTTCATATTGATCTCGGCAGTTCTCAACATACCTAGGAGTTCGGGCAGTGTCTTGTCTATTTCATTCATGTTGTAGTTCAAGACGAACTGCGCATAACTGTCCGGCAACGATTACAGGATCAGATCTGTGGCCAACTCTTGACCAAGAGGAAAACCCAGCCTTTCAAGGTTCTCTATATACCCAATCATCTTGAGTACGTGAGTCCCTACTGAGTCTCGAACTCCCATCTTGCACTGAAACAACGCTTTTGTGATGTCGAACCTCTCTTGACGAGCCTGCCCTTGAAACATTTTCTTGAGATGCTCGTCAATCTCCTTGCACCCCATGTTCTCATATTGCTTCTGAAGCTCAGAGTTCATAGTGGCAAGCATAAGGCATTCGACATCTAAAGCATCGTCAGTATACTTCTTATAAGTATCTTTCTCAGCACGGGAAGAGTTCCCGGTCAGCACTTCGGGGGCTTCTTCTTCCAAGACATAGAACTTTCGCTCTTGCTTGAGAACAATTCTCAGGTTCCTGTACCAGTCCATGTAATTAGTCCCACTGAGCTTATCCTTCTCAAGGATGGCTCTCAGAGACAATGTGGAGTGTGAAACACTTGCCATGGAATTCTACAAGAATTTATGCAGAATAAAATCAGTACCAAAATTTCAAATACAATTTATTTTAATTTGGACTTCAATTAAAATACTCCCACTATTTTATTCGAAATGATAGCCCTCACTAATAATTCGAAGAGCTCATGCGAGCTACTCTCTTAATGGACAAGATCCGTATTTCACCAACACTATGAGTCCGCTTTGGCGTTCCTCTCACGATGCGGTTATTTAGGTAGGCAACGCTTGCCAATTGCATCCTCATGCAATTCTTGTATGGTTAGTGAATAAATCCTTATTCGCATCCATCATATGGTGCATGACAACCCTATGCCTCTAGGCACTCAACTTTTGAGGTCACCTAGTTAAGCTGGACCCGATGTCGACAGTGGGATATCACAATTATCCGCTCGCACCCTTACCAAGATAGATTAATGCACCTTGCTTTGGCAAGGCCACACTTCATTGATCGAGGCAGGAAGAGTGTCATCCATCGGAAGGCATCCGATCACTTAATATTTGATGAAGGGATTTGAATTTTAGGTTAACATTTAACCATGATCAACATTTGATCAATGTGCACATCCAAAGAAAAACAATTCTCCTAAAACCACATGCATCCCTTATGTGCACATCCTGACACCATCAACACTTGATAGAAGGAAGGGCTAAATCTGAACTTCCGGAAACCTCCCAAATCCTCAGATTTACATGCATTGGACAAAGGCAAAGACAACTCAACTTAAAGCAGTAGACAAGCTCATCTCTCTATGTTGGATTCAAAATCCAAAACATACTCGAGGGATGGTTACTGCTAAGGAGACAACAATTTCTAACAATTAGAAATAACCATGAAATTCCAGACGTTCTTGGAAGGGTACCAAGACTAAATCTAGACATTTAGAACACTTCTAAATCCCTAGGTTTACACGCACTGAAATAACAAAACTTCCAAAACAACAATCATGGCCAAACCTGGCTCTGATACCACTGTTGGGTTTCTCTATGAGGATGACACAACGTTTGTGCACGCAGCGGAATAATAATACATCAAGAAAAACCCAAAGAGATGTGGATCGGGCCATGAACGTTGAATCAAGAAGTTAGCAAAACTAGGCAAAAATTACCTCGGTGGCATTGAGTCACAACTCAACGGAGATGTTCCAAACTTTGTCTCCTTGCTAGTGGCGAGTTCTTCATGGAATAATGTCCACGACTCTGCAGAAATCCACACGAGCGGGAGAACGCCGAGCTTTCCGTCGCACGGAAGATCGGGAAGAACGATGACCGCACCTTGCTATTCCACGGACTGCTAGGTCCGCCCCAGGAAGAGCAGCACCAGCGATAGTCGCCGGAGAAGAGGAGGTCGACGGAGCGAACACGGCGGAGGCGGAACCCTTCCGTCGGCGGCGGGATTCGGGATCGGCAGAACGAACGCGGAACAGTTTCCGTCGGGTTCGATTCGCACAGCAGCCAAAAGCTTAAGTCCCGATAAAACCCTAAGTGTTGTATTTATACCAAAGGTATAAATAAACCTAGGCGTATCGCTATCCGCAGACTACCCAAGAATAAGGTTCAGAATCGGCGAGTAACAATCGGCGAGAGTCGGCAAGAATCAGCGAGAATCGGCGAGAATCGATCAGCAAGTATCACCATGGATCTGCGAGAATCAGAGTACAATACTCGACGATTCTCGTCGATCGTCGAGCCGCGGTCGACGATACATGTCGAAGTCATCGATCGTCGAGAATCAACATATTTATTCTCGACGATTCTCATCGATCGGCGAGAATCAGAGAGACGATTCTCGCCGATCGGCAGGAATCAGAAGACGATTCTCGACAAATGTTATCGACCCTCGGACGACAATCCTAACCAGCCCTCCAAAGCAACATTTGCCCAACCCCACCATCCTTTAAGGCAACACTTTGCCCATGACCCCATTCAGGTCGGTGATTGGCAACTTTTAACAACACAGTCAATCATCCAACTTCTCCACATCTCTTATGTGCGACCCTACAGGCTCATATCGCATTGGCAGTGAGATTACATGTTTGATCACTTCCAGATCACAATGGTAACTCCAACAGCGAGCCGTGTAGGAGTCGTAACCTTTGAAGTCGGCGGCCGATGTACGAAGCTTTCTTGGACTTGCTGGGTACTACCACAAGTTCGTGAAAGGATTCTCCAAGATTTCCCTTCCTCTTATTTCTTTGACGAAGAAAGGTGTGCCATTTGAGTGGACTCCCCAATGTGAAGAGGAGTTCCAAGAGCTGAAGGAAAGGCTTACCTCCGCCCACATCCTTGCACTTCCATCTGGTAAGGAAGGATTTCAGGTTTACACCGACGCATCGTATCAAGGGATGGGAGCAGTACTGATGCAGCACGGGCACGTGATCGCATATGCTTCAAGACAGTTAAAGAAACATGAAATTAATTACCCGATCCATGATTTAGAGTTGGGAGTAGTGGTGTTCGCCTTGAAGGTCTGGAGGCACTATCTATATGGCGTCCACTGTGAGATCTTTTCAGACCACAAAAACTTGAAGTACGTTCATACACAGAAGGAGTTGAACTTGAGGCAACGACGATGGTTAAAGTTTCTGTGCGATTATGAGTTCACCTTAAACTATCATCCTGAAACGGCGAACTAGGTAGACGATGCATTGAGTAGAAAAGTGCCAGACTCTTGCCCAGAGTCTCGGTTGATGAGTATGGAGTTGGCTCGGATGATTGAGGAGATGGATATTACTTTGGTATTCAAGGCTCCTTCAGCAGAGTATGCGTAGTATTTGGCAAGCATGAGCATAGTTTGTGATATCCGGGACCGGATTCGGGTGGAGCAAGGAATGGATACGGCCTTGGCCCCAACAATCAAGATAATTGAAGATGGGACTACTGATGATTACACACTAAAAGATGGCTTTGTTTATTTCCGTGGCCGACTCTATATTCCCAAGGGCGGAAAAATCCGAGAAGATATCTTGAGAGAGGCACATATCTCTCAATATTCAGTACACCCGGGTATTGCCAAGATGTACACCGGCTTATGGAAGACAATGTGTTGGTCGGGAATGAAGAAGGATGTTCGTTACTATGTTACACATTGCGAAGCATGTCAAAGGGTGAAGGCCGAATGTAAGAGTCCCGGTGGTTTGTTGCAGTCATTTCCCATCCCCGAGTGGATGTTTGAGGATATCTCCATGGACTTTGTCAATGGGCTACCTCGCTCCCGCTCCGGGAATGACTCAGTGTGGTGATGAATTGTAATTATACGTATTTTTATGCACATTAATTTAGTCATTTTCATTTATTTTCGTCGTTTTTTCTTATTTTTGTTCAATAAAATGCTTATATTCTTGTAAATTTTCTCCTAACTTGTTTTATTTTATTTTGCAGAAAAATTCCAAAATCTGCCAAAATTTGGGAAGTACACGCCTGTGACACATTGGTCACGCCCGTGACCGGGCCGTGACTGCGCATTTCCCGTGAAATCGAAAAATTTCTGAAGTAAAAGCCTGACACGCCTGGGGTCACGCCCGTGTCACCCGACACGGGGCGTGACCCAAGCTCGTGTCCTCTCCTCTCGACGAATTCCTCTCGACGATCATCGAGTGTCGACACCAAAAGTCACGCCTAGCGTCACGCCCGTGACCTGGGGCGTGACTTAATTTCCGCTCGACGATTTCGACTCGACACTTTCCACTCGACATTCGTCGAGTGTCGACCCCAACTGTCACGCCCATAGTCACGCCCGTGACCCGGGGCGTGACCTTTCCAGCTGGCCCGACAAGATGCTGCCGAGGACTTTTGACGCAACCCGCGCCCGGTTCTACCTCCCCGACACGCCCAGAGTCACGCCCGTGACCTGGGGCGTGACTGCTGCGAACTCAGCCCGAAGTCAACTTTGCTGTCCAATCGCCGGCCGCCTTCATGAATAGTACTGTCACGCCCCCCCTACACGCCCGTGACCGAGGGCGTGTACTTAGAAATTTTTTCCTATAAATAGCCCAGTTCTGTAAGGTCCAAGGGTTCAGATTTTTGGGCCAAGTTAGTGTCTTTTTGTGGGCTTAATACGTGGATACTAGTGCTATGTAAGGAGATTTCTCCCTTCTTATTTCATGTTTTGTTTTGCTTTATCTTTTAGCTTTGTAATAGTTTGAAAATTTTAATAAAAATGTTAGATTTTTTCTCTCTATTTAGCATGAAAAATTCATTTGGATGGCTCAGCTCTTTCCCTTTTAATCCTTGGTTTTATCTTTGTTCTTCACTTAGTTCTTCATTTATGAAAGGTGTGTGTGTGTATGAGTGTAATGTATTTACTTTCCATGTCTTTTTTCCCTTAACTTGTCTTCATGCTTAGGATTTTGATTTCATTCTTATGATTTTATAAAAGATATTTAAAAAGTGATTTTGTTCTTTTTTACTTAGTTTTCTTTTAGGATTGTAAAACCTCTTTTGTTCTTTTCATCTTCTTTTTCACCTTTTTTATCACTTTCATAACATCATAAGAATGAAAATATTGGTATTTTAATTTTCCAAAAACTTTGGTTTTTAATTTGTTTTGAAAAACTTTTGTCTTCTAAAAATTGAAATTTTCTCTTTTTATTTGTTTTTTTGCAAAACCTAAGCATGAAAAAGTTAAAGTTTTAATTTTTAGGTAACTTTGATTTTTCTTTGTTATTTGTGTGTGTGAGTGTAGGTGTATAACTTTTATGCTTTGATTTAAATTGTGTAGAGTGTGTGAGTGTAGGTGTTAAATTTTAATGCTTTCTTTTTAATTGCTTTCTTTCAATGCTTTATTCAAATTATGTAGAGTGTGTGAGTGTAGGTGTATAATTTTATTGCTTTCTTGAATTTCTTATGGAGTGTGTGTGTCTGTGTGTATTTTTTTCCGCCTACTCGTTAAGAGTTAAATGGTGCATCATTTTCATTTTCAGTCCTACTCGTTCGAGTAGGACTTGTAATTTTTCTTTCTTTATTTTTCCGCCTACTCACTTGAGTTTAAATGGCCGGACTTTATTTCCCGCCTACTCGTTTGAGTAGGATTTGTAATTTTTCTTTCTTTATTTTTTCCGCCTACTCACTTGAGTTAAATGGCCGGACTTTTTAGCCATGTAATCGCATTTATTTTCTCCTACTCATTTGAGTAGGAATCGCTTTCATTTCAGTCCTACTCGTTTGAGTAGGACTTGCAATTTTCAGCCTTTATTTACCGCCCCGACTCGTTTGAGTGGGACTGGCAAATTTGAATTATGCAAATTTCTTTTTATGTGTAACTTAGTTCCTTTCTAATTTATAATTTGGAGTGTGCGTGAGTTCTTGTTTTAGCTAATTTTTCAGTTTTCTAAATGTTGTTATTTTTCTTGTGTCCCTTTCTTATAAACGTTTAGTGTTTAATTCCGAGCTCACGCCTCACTAAATTATAAGCCGTCCCCATACCGATGTGTGGCTAATCTCTATTAGCCTCGGCATCGAAGAGCATTGGGACATTTAAAATGATTTATAATAATTGAAGCTCTTTATTTTCATTTTAATTTAAGCACTTAGGGTTTACCCCGGGTTTACGACGCGTAGGACCACATATCGATGTGTGGGCCCTATTTCCGTAGTTCATATGCTAGCTAGCCGAGAGGCCGTGCATATGGACCGATCACCCCTGGGTAAATAGAGTTGCGTGCATACCCTCGAGAGAGGACAAGCGTAATTCTACCGGATTGGGTTCCCCACCTAATAGCGGGGTTCTTAGCGTAAAGCGGGCGTTAAGAGGAATCCTTCGTCGGACTAACGTTCGGTCGAATAGTCTTAACGTTTAGGTGAGTGATATCCCTATAGCTAGGTGAGCTCACATTTGTGGAACCTCCACGGCCAAGTTACCTTATTATTAATTTGAAAACTAAGTCTTTTTATTATTAAAAATTGTTTTAGTCTTAATCCGATTCGATGCCAAGCGTTAACACTTCATCGAATATTGTCTAAATCGTTTTTTCGCTCCTTTGCTTTTCCGTCTTTTATTAAGTAAAAAAATCCATCTTTCTTTCAGTAAAATAATAGTCCTCCCGGAGGAGTAAGAATAGTCAACGCGACCCCGAGAACAATACGACCTCGGTATTCCCCCGAATATCGAGTACTACTTGCGATAGGTGCACTTGCCTACCCGAGCAAGCCCGCGGCGATCGACTCACCGAACCAACCACAGTAAGAGTCTGTTCGCCGGCACATCAAGTTTTTGGCGCCGTTGCCGGGGACTCTCTTTTTGAGTTGCTATTTCGAATTCCGGAGTCTATTAATTTTACTTATTTTCTAAAAAAAAAAAACTAAAAACTTAATTTTAAAAACAAAAAAACATGAGTTTATTTTGTTTTATTTTTGTTTGGGTGTATGACCCGAGGACAACCCTCAGAGTCTGAAGATTTAGACTTCGACCCTGAGATCGAACGCTCTCTTGCGCGTATCCGATCTCATCGCCGAAATCCTTCTTTAGATCCCGAGGAATCTATCGGAGAACCCACTGTTGTAATTATGGCCGCACCTAACCTTCCCCCGGCGGTCGAGCGTACTATGTCTTATTACGCCCGGCCTAACCTGGATGATTCTGGGTCGAGTATTGTTCGCCCTGCGGTGGCCAATAATAATTTTGAAATAAAGTCAAGTGTCATTCAAATGGTCCAAAATGCCGTGCAGTTCGATGGACTGCCGAATGAGGACTCGAATGTCCACTTGTCCAATTTCTTGGAGATATGCGACACCTTCAAGATCAATGGCTTCACTGATGACGCCATTCGTTTGCGCTTATTTCCTTTTTCCCTTAAGTCCAAAGCCAAGGCGTGGTTGAATGCCCTCCCGCGAGGATGTATCACCAAGTGGGCTGAGTTGACAGAACGGTTCCTAACGAAGTACTTTCCGCTCGTAAAAACTGCAAAGTTGCGCGCGGACATTTCTTCGTTTGTGCAGAACGATCCTGAGTCTCTATACGAGACTTGGGAACGGTTTAAGGAATTCCTCCGCCGTTGCCCTCACCACGCGCTGCCAACGTGGTTGCAAGTTCAAATTTTTTATAATGGGCTGAATTTTCAGACGCGTCAAATGATTGACGCGGCTGCTGGGGGTACGCTTAACAACAAAACCCCCGAGGCCGCCCAGGCTTTATTCGAAGAGATGGCTATGAACGCCTATCAATGGAATGTCCCGCGGGGACGGCCAAAGCCGGCGGCGGGTCTTTTTGAAGTGGATGCCACTGCTCTCTTGACCCTTCAAGTTGAAAGGTTAACAAAGCAGGTGGCGGAGATGTCTGCTGCCTCCTCCACTCCGCCTTGTTTTATTCCCCCTAATGCCTGCGTAGCTGAAGAGTTCGTGGACTTCATGGGAAATTCGGGTCGTCCTCCCTTCAACCCCAACAACAACCCTTATAGTAATAACTATAATCCGGGTTGGAGGAATCACCCCAACTTCTCGTGGAGCAACCCAAATAATGCTCAGCGTCCCCCTATTTCTTTTGCGCCCGGATTTCTTCCTCCCCCTCCTCTTCCGAAACCCTCCCCGATGGAGGAACATTTTTCGAAGTATATTGCGTCCAACGAGTCAAATATTCGGAACATCACCGGATCGCTAAAAACACTCGAACAACAGGTTGGACAGCTGGCGAGGATGATGTCCGAGCGCGCGCTCGGGGCACTGCCGGGAAACACGGAGCCCAATCCGCGGGAAAATGCCAACACTATAACCCTCCGTAGCAGAAAGGAGGTGGTCGATTCAAAACGTACCGATCCTCAGGTACATATTTCACCTCCGACCCCTCTTCCCCTTTCTTCGCTTACGCCGCCTTTACCTATTATAAAAGAAAAAATTATTTTAAACAAGGCTCTTCCATATCCGCATAAGTTAGAAAACGAGCGTAAGGACGCGCAATATGAAAAATTTATTTTATTATTAAAATAAATTCACATTAATGTTCCTTTTTGCGAGGCTATCTCGCAAATGCCCAAATATGCGAAATTTTTAAAAGAACTACTTTCTAATAAACGCAAATTAGATGATATTTCGCATGTATCTCTCAACGCTGTCTGCTCGGCGGCCCTTACTAATAAATTGCCCGCAAAACAAAACGACCCGGGACGGTTTTCCATCCCGTGCCTTTTTGGCGATATATTAGTAAAGTACGCCTTAGCTGATTTAGGGGCTAGCATTAATCTGATGCCGTTCTCGCTCTTTTCACGTTTAGGTTTGGGTACTCCTAGTCCTACGAATATGCGCATCCAATTAGCAGATCGCTCGGTTAAGTTCCCTATCGGGGTAGTGGAGGACGTCCTTGTCCGAGTCGACAAGTTTACCTTCCCGGTAGACTTCGTCATCTTAGATATCGAGGAGGACGCCGAGGTACCAATAATACTCGGTCGCCCTTTTCTCGCCACCTCCCGCGCACTAATAGATGTTAGTAATGGTAGCCTTCTCCTCCGAGTAGGCGATGACCAAGTTACTTTCTCTATTAATCCCTCGATGGACAATTTGTCATCGAGCGATGATTTCTGCTATTCTTTAGATACCTTTT
This sequence comes from Platanthera guangdongensis, assembly GCA_039583875.1. Taxonomy (NCBI): domain Eukaryota; kingdom Viridiplantae; phylum Streptophyta; class Magnoliopsida; order Asparagales; family Orchidaceae; genus Platanthera; species Platanthera guangdongensis. The sequence goes on from CM077157.1 coordinate 78,669,314, forward strand.
TCGGAGATCGTTCTTCTCACATTTTCGAGTCCGTATTTTTAAACGACGATATTTATGCGCTCGAAAATTTTAACTGCGATGAGGATACGTCAATAGACTTGCCTTTCGAACCAATTGGTAAGAAAGACATAGGCATTAAAACCTCCCTAGAAGAACCGCCCATCCTAGACCTCAAACCCTTACCCGCCTCGCTCAAGTACGCTTTTTTGGGAAAAGGAAATACGCTCCCCGATATCATTTCTTCGGACTTGAGTGATTCGGAGACTTCCGATTTATTGGAAGTTTTATTTAAACATCGCCACGCAATTGCGTGGCAAATCTCTGACCTAAAGGGGATTAGCCCCTCCTTTTGCACCCATAAGATTTTTCTTAACGATAATTGCCGCAAAACGATACAGCCGCAGCGTCGTCTTAACCCAAACATGAAAGACGTCGTTAAAGCCGAAATCATTAAGTTATTAGATGCGGGGATTATCTACCCTATTTCGGACAGTGCATGGGTTAGTCCCGTGCATGTCGTGCCTAAGAAAGGCGGTCTTACCGTAGTGGCGAATGAGCATAACCAGCTTGTCCCAACTCGTACTGTTACGGGTTGGCGAGTGTGCATCGACTATAGGAAACTTAACGACGCCACCCGCAAGGACCATTTCCCTCTGCCATTTTTAGACCAGATTTTAGAGCGTTTATCCGGTCATCTGTATTATTGTTTTCTTGATGGTTTATCGGGGTTTTTCCATATCCCCATTTCCCCCGATGATCAAGAGAAAACAACTTTTACTTGCCCGTTCGGTACCTTCGCATATCGAAGAATGCCATTTGGACTCTGCAACGCTCCAGCTACATTTCAAAGATGTATGCTAGCGATCTTTGGCGAGCTAGTAGAAGACATTATGGAAGTCTTTATGGATGACTTCTCTGTTTTCGGACGCTCTTTTCCCGATTGCATTAACAATTTAGATCGTGTCCTTCAACGGTGCGAGGACACAAGCCTTGTTTTAAATTTGGAAAAATGCAACTTTATGGTTCGAGGTGGTTTGGTCCTCGGCCATATGATTTCGTCTAAGGGGATAGAGGTGGATAAGGCCAAGATAGAAATTATAGAAAAACTTCCGCATCCAACAAACGTAAAATCTATTAGGAGTTTCTTAGGCCATGCGGGCTTTTATCGACGCTTTATTCAAGACTTTTCAAAAATAACAAAGCCGCTAACTCACCTCTTGGAAAAGGAATCACGCTTCATCTTTAGTAGCGAATGCGAGTCCGCCTTTAATTTAATAAAACAAAAACTTATCTCTTCACCAATTTTAGTGGCCCCTAATTGGTCCCTTCCGTTCGAAATAATGTGCGACGCTAGTGATATTGCCTTAGGTGCCGTTCTTGGCCAACGCGTAGAAAAACATTTTCATCCTATTTATTACGCTAGCAAGACGCTCACTTCCGCACAAATAAATTACACGACAACGGAAAAGGAACTCTTAGCCGTCGTTTTTGCTTTCGATAAGTTTCGCTCGTATATAATGCTTTCTAAAGTTATCGTTTTTACCGATCACTCCACGCTTAAGTATTTATTAGCTAAAAATGATGCGAAGCCCCGCCTTCTTCGATGGATTCTCCTCCTACAAGAGTTTGATTTGGAGATCCGAGATAAGCGGGGAGCGGAAAATCTAGCAGCGGACCACCTCTCCCGTTTAGAAAATCCGGGTGCGGAAGCGCTCGTCGAATCTGAAATAAATGTCAGATTCCCCGAGGAACGCCTTCTTGACATTAATAAATCTTCGTCATCTTCGCCTTGGTTCGCAGATTTTGCAAATTTCTTAGTAGCGCGGGTCCTTCCAAAAGAGTTTTCCAGTCATCAAAAGAAGAAATTCTTTTCTGACTTGAAAAATTTCTTTTGGGAGGACCCATTTCTTTTTCGTATCTGCGCGGACCAAGCGGTTCGACGATGCGTTGCGGGTGTGGAGTGCTAACAAATTCTTAAGCACTGCCACGAGGGTCCAGCCGGTGGGCATTATCAAGCCAACTGGACCGCTCGGAAGGCGCTAGAGGCGGGCTACTTTTGGCCCACTCTCTTCAAAGACGCGCATAATTTTGTGCGCGCATGCGATAGCTGTCAGCGGTCGGGTAACATCTCTCGTCGCGACGAGATGCCCCAAAACATGTTTTTAGAGTGCGAAGTCTTCGATTTGTGGGGCATAGATTTTGTTGGCCCCCTAGCTCCGTCTTTCAAAAATATGTATATTTTAGTGGCGGTCGACTACGTATCGAGGTGGGCGGAAGCGCAAGCTCTCCCCACCAACGATGCGCGAGTCGTCGTTACATTTCTTAAAAAATTATTTTCTCGCTTCGGCACGCCTCGCGCAATTGTTAGTGATAGGGGAACGCATTTCTGTAACGCTCTTATGGCTAAGACGTTAGCTAAATACGGAGTCACGCACAAACTTGCCACCCCCTACCACCCGCAAACAAGTGGCCAAGTCGAGGTAGTAAATCGAGAGATTAAGCGAATTTTAGAAGAAACCGTTTCGCTAAATAGGAAAGATTGGTCCGTTAAACTCGACGATGCATTGTGAGCGTATCAGACGGCTTACAAAACCGCTATTGGATGTACGCCGTTCCGGTTAGTCTACGGCAAAGCGTGCCATTTACCCGTAGAATTAGAACATCGCGCACTTTGGGCTTTAAAACTCTTAAACCTCGACTCCAACTTAGCCGCTCAGAATAGAAAACTGCAACTAAATGAGCTCGATGAATAGCGTGCGAACGCTTACGAGAGCAATAAATTCTATAAGGAGCGCTCTAAGTTATATCACGATCGAAAAATCAAGTCCCCAAAATTATTTTCTCCGGGCGATCTTGTCCTTCTTTACAATTCACGTCTTAGGCTTTTTCCAGGTAAATTAAAATCTAGATGGTCCGGTCCCTTCCTAGTTGAAGAAGTATTTCCTTATGGAACCGTACTCGTCTCCCACCCGGACAAAGGCTCTTTTAAAGTAAACGGTCATCGGTTAAAGTCTTACATCGCGGGCGACCCAGTGATCGGTTTTAGCGAAACCATAACTTTCCTCCACATTATAAACCCGCCAAAACAGTCAAGCTACACGACTATAAACAAAGCGCACCTGGGAGGCACCCCTCGCTTATCTTTTTCGCCCTTTCCTCATTACCTTTGCTGCTTTTTCTAATAAACGCAGGGTGTCTGATCGGCCTCCCCCTACGCGTTTCAGGGAAGCTTCTACCCCCTTCCCTTTCTTTTCTTTGTACATATTGTCTTTCCTTTCTGTTCCGCATACTTACGAAACAACATTGGGGACAATGTTGGACTTAAGTATGGGGGTATTTTCGTGCTTTACTTTCTGCACTTCAATTTTTCTGCATCTCAAAAAAGAAAAATACAAAAAAATACATATAACAACAAAACAAAAACAAAAAATTTAAAAAACATCTTAAAATGAAACAAAAAATTTTAAATGAAAAAACAAACAAATTTTAAATGAAAAAAAAACAAAAAAAATTTTAATGAAAAAACAAAAATCCAAAATTTTTGTTTTGTTTTGTTCTCTTTCCCTTTTCCAAAAACTCAAAAAACAAAACAAAAAATTATTTTGTTTAGTTTCACTTTGTATATATTTTTTGTTTTTTCTCTCTCCCCCTTCCTCATTCTTGTACAAACATTTTTCTTTTTCTCCCTTATTTTTGTACATATTATGAAAATTCTCTTAAAAAAATACAAAAAAAGGATAATAGTTCAAAAAGCAAAATTTTCAAAAAAATTGAGAAAAACAAAAATACAAAAAAAATATAATAAATGAAAAACACAAAAAAATGATAATAAACACTATAAAAATCAAACAAAAAATATTTTGAAATAAATAAATTAAATATTCCATACTTAACTTTTCTGCTATCCAAAAATTCTGTTCTGTGTTTATTTATATGTGAATACTATTAATTCTCTGTTTGCTACCCGTTTGTTAATTATTGATTGAAAAATTTAAATACCCGGGGTTAAGTTTTAAAGAATTCTTTATGCTTTGTTAAATCTAGCGAACTCGTTTTAGGCACTACTTCTAATTTTTCATTGATAGGAGCACGTATATTATGTTAGGAAATAACGACTATAGAATTCAATTATACTTACTTTTAGCTTTCTGAAAAAAAAATTGGGACGTACAAATTATTAAGGTTGCTCTCAAAAATTTTTAGGATTACAATCTAGTTTTCCTTTCTCCCCTTACTTTTCATGACCTACTTGGCATGAAAAATTTTATCCTTAAAAGATCTTATGTCAATGGGAACAAGATTTCGTTCCGTAAACATAGGCACCCAATAATTTTAAAAGATTATATAGGGAGTAAGAGGATAAAATTCATTACTCCTACAAATATACATTGGGTTAATTTTTCTTATGAAGTTGAAAAACAAAAATCATATTAGGAAAATAAGATTTTGTTTTCCTAATAATCCAAAAGAAAAAAAAACATGGAGGTTCGAGAAAAAATTACCTCACCTCAAATATCAAAACCCTCTTCATAAACCCACTACCCCATTAGCCAATTCCACGATTCTAGAATTAATTCAAAAATCTTTTTGAGAGCATAATTAGTAAATTGTATTATTTCCGGTAGCACTCGTATAAGCTAGAGTTCTTATAATTCCAAACTATTTTCGTTAATCTAACCATTTCAAATGTTGCCTTTTATTTGATTACATCAAGAAGTCTTTTGGCCAAAACTTTTGCGCTATTTAAATCATCTACATAATTTTAGGACTTAACTCTTACACCCCGTATATTTATTTCGATCTCTCTTATAATTGATTAAGCGATAGCCAAAACTTAGAGTTTTTTTTATTCCTTATAGATTCACCTCAAACTTTTGCTCTGGAATAGCAAAAGCCTAAGTATGGGGGTATTTGATGAATTGTAATTATACGTATTTTTATGCACATTAATTTAGTCATTTTCATTTATTTTCGTCGTTTTTACTTATTTTTGTTCAATAAAATGCTCCTATTCTTGTAAATTTTCTCCTAACTTGTTTTATTTTATTTTGCAGAAAAATTCCAAAATCTGCCAAAATTTGGGAAGTACACGCCCGTGACACATTGGTCACGCCCGTGACCGGGCCGTGACTGCGCATTTCCCGTCAAATCGAAAAATTTCTGAAGTAAAAGCCTGACACGCCTGGGGTCACGCCCGTATCACCAGACACGGGGCGTGACCCAAGCCCGTGTCCTCTCCTCTCGATGAATTCCTCTCGACGATCGTCGAGTGTCGACACCAACAGTCACGCCCAGCGTTACGCCCGTGACCTGGGGCGTGACTCAATTTCCGCTCGACGATTTCGACTCGACACTTTCCACTCGACATTCGTCGAGTGTCGACCCCAACTGTCACGCCCATAGTCACGCCCGTGACCCGGGGCGTGACCTTTCCAGCTGGCCCAACAAGATGCTGCCGAGGACTTTTGACGCAACCCGCGCCCGGTTCTACCTCCCCGACACGCCCAGAGTCACTCCCGTGACCTGGGGCGTGACTGCTGCGAACTCAGCCCGAAGTCAACTTTACTGTCCAATCGCCGGCCGCCTTCATGAATAGTACTGTCACGCCCCCCTACACGCCCGTGACCGAGGGCGTGTACTTAGAAATTTTTTCCTATAAATAGCCCAGTTCTGTAAGGTCCAAGGGTTCAGATTTTTGGGCCAAGTTAGTGTCTTTTTGTGGGCTTAATCCGTGGATACTAGTGCTATGTAAGGAGATTTCTCCCTTCTTATTTCAAGTTTTGTTTTGCTTTATCTTTTAGCTTTGTAATAGTTTGAAAATTTTAATAAAAATGTTAGATTTTCTCTCTCTATTTAGCATGAAAAATTCATTTGGATGGCTCACCTCTTTCCCTTTTTATCCTTGGTTTTATCTTTGTTCTTCACTTAGTTCTTCATTTATGAAAGGTGTGTGTGTGTGTATGAGTGTAATGTATTTACTTTCCATGTCTTTTTTCCCTTAACTTGTCTTCATGCTTAGGATTTTGATTTCATTCTTATGATTTTATAAAAGAGATTTAAAAAGTGATTTTGTTCTTTTTTACTTAGTTTTCTTTTAGGATTGTAAAACCTCTTTTGTTCTTTTCATCTTCTTTTTCACCTTTTTTATCACTTTCATAACATCATAAGAATGAAAATGTTGGTATTTTAATTTTCTAAAAACTTTGGTTTTTAATTTGTTTTGAAAAACTTTTGTCTTCTAAAAATTGAAATTTTCTCTTTTTATTTGTTTTTGGCAAAACCTAAGCATGAAAAAGTTAAAGTTTTAATTTTTAGGTAACTTTGATTTTTCTTTGTTATTTGTTTGTGTGAGTGTAGGTGTATAACTTTTATGCTTTGATTTAAATTGTGTAGAGTGTGTGAGTGTATGTGTTAAATTTTAATGCTTTCTTTTTAATTGCTTTCTTTTAATGCTTTATTCAAATTATGTAGAGTGTGTGAGTGTAGGTGTATAATTTTATTGCTTTCTTGAATTTCTTATGGAGTGTGTGTGTCTGTGTGTATGTATTTCCGCCTACTCGTTAAGAGTTAAATGGCGCATCGTTTTCATTTTCAGTCCTACTCGTTCGAGTAGGACTTGTAATTTTTCTTTCTTTATTTTTCCGCCTACTCACTTGAGTTTAAATGGCCGGACTTTATTTCCCGCCTACTCGTTTGAGTAGGATTTGTAATTTTTCTTTCTTTATTTTTTCCGCCTACTCACTTGAGTTAAATGGCCGGACTTTTTAGCCCTGTAATCGCATTTATTTTCTCCTACTCATTTGAGTAGGACTCGCTTTCATTTCAGTCCTACTCGTTTGAGTAGGACTTGCAATTTTCAGCCTTTATTTACCGCCCCCACTCGTTTGAGTGGGACTCGCAAATTTGAATTATGCAAATTTCTTTTTATGTGTAACTTAGTTCCTTTCTAATTTATAATTTGGAGTGTGTGTGAGTTCTTGTTTTAGCTAATTTTTCAGTTTTCTAAATGTTGTTATTTTTCTTGTGTCCCTTTCTTATAAACGTTTAGTGTTTAATTTCGAGCTCGCGCCTCACTAAATTATAAGACGTCCCCATACCGATGTGTGGCTAATCTCTATTAGCATCGGCATCGAAGAGCATTGGGACATTTAAAATGATTTATAATAATTGAAGCTCTTTATTTTCATTTTAATTTAAGCACTTAGGGTTTACCCCGGGTTTACGACGCGTAGAACCACATATCGATGTGTGGGCCCTATTTCCGTAGTCCATATGCTAGCTAGCCGAGAGGCCGTGCATATGGACCGATCACCCCTGGGTAAATAGAGTTGCGTGCATACCCTCGAGAGAGGACAAGCGTAATTCTACCGGATTGGGTTCCCCACCGAATAGCGGGGTTCTTAGCCTAAAGCGGGCGTTAAGAGGAATCCTTCGTCGGACTAACGTTCGGTCGAATATTCTTAACGTTTAGGTGAGCGATATCCCTATAGCTAGGTGAGCTCACATTTGTGGAACCTCCACGGCTAAGTTGCCTTATTATTAATTTGAAAACTAAGTCTTTTTATTATTAAAAATTGTTTTAGTCTTAATCCGATTCGATGCCGAGCGTTAACCCTTCATCGAATATTGTCTAAATCGTTTTTTCGCTCCTTTGCTTTTCCGTCTTTTATTAAGTAAAAAAATCCATCTTTCTTTCAGTAAAATAATAGTCCTCCCGGAGGAGTAAGAAAAGTCAACGCGACCCCGAGAACAATACGACCTCGGTATTCCCCCGAATATCGAGTACTACTTACGATAGGTGCACTTGCCTACCCGAGAAAGCCCGCGGCGATCGACTCACCGAACCAACCACAGTAAGAGTCTGTTCGCGGGCACATCATGTGGGTTATTGTTGATCGACTGACAAAGGTGGCCCGGTTCATTCCAATGAAGAAGGAAGCACACGTAGATGTTTTGGTATGCCTCTTTGTGGAGAATTTCGTACGTATCATGGCGTACTCAAGACAATTACTTCAGATCGGGATGGTCGGTTTACATCCAAGGAGTGGAAGGCAGTGTAGTCGTATTTTGGCTCGCGCCTAACCTTTAGTACTACATTCAACCATCAGACGGACGGGCAGTCTGAGCGGACCATCAGAACACTAGAGGATTTATTGAGGTTATGTGTGCTGGACAGAGGAGACCCGTTGGAAAGACTCTTTCCCCTAGTGGAATTCTCCTACAATAATAGCCATCAGGCCAGCATCGGTATGGCGCCCAATGAAGCCCTTTACGGAAGAAGGTGCAGGACTCCCTTGTCTTGGGTGCAGGATGAAGATACAAAGGCATTGGGAAATGAATATATAGATGATACTGATGCGGCGGTCAGATTGATACGGGATCGCATGTTGGAGGCTCAAAGTCGGCAGGCGAAGTACTATAACGCAAAGCACGGGATGGTGGAGTTCTAAGTGGGTGATAAGGTGTCCTGAAAATCTGACCGATGCATGGCGTGTCACGTGTGCGTGGTGTGAAAAAGCTCAGCCAAAGGTATGTTGGGCCTTATACCATATTGGAAAGGATTGGCCCGTTGGCCTATCGGTTGGAGTTGCCGCCAGAGCTAGAGAACCTCCATGACGTGTTCCATGTGTCGTCGCTTCAGAAGGCATTGTTGCGGCCCGATCAATAGATCCCCACAACTGATGGTGCTATGGCGTCTAATAGGTCAGTGCGACTGGAGCCGGTGCGGATCGGAGATAGCGAGATAAGAATGTTGCGGCGCAAAAGTGTTCCCTTGGCGAAAGTGCTATGGTCTAATGATGGGAAGGAGGAATATACATGGGAGCCAATAGATTTGATGCAGCAACGCTACACGGAGTTGTTTGCTCAAGGTAATTTTATTTAAAAGCATATGTTGATTTTCCTGTTATGCTTTTCTCCCCTAGCCCAAGCCTGATTTCGGGGAGGAAATCTTTTATTTTGTTTATAGGATTTGTAACGTCCCGATTCGCACTAGGCCCCTTGTGCGCGTTTTTGAGTCAGGAGAGCTGACTTGGGTCCAGGGAAATGCTGGATATTGGGCTGCACTTGGGAATGTAGGAGAAACCAGCCATCGAGTTGTCCAGAGCAAGACACGGGTAGTGAATTCTCGACATAGTGAGTTTCACGCCCATGTCACGGGCGTGACCGGTCCAACACGGGCGTGGCCATGCCCGTTACTATCCAGTCAGTTGTCGAGTACTCGAGTAGTTGTCGAGTACTCGAGTAGTTGATAGGGGTCACGCCCGGTGTCACGGGAGTGACCATGGGCGTGACCGAGGCGTGTTCTCTGCTCGATGATTATGGTTGAGTTCGACGAATCCTCGAGTAGTTGATAGGGGTCACGCCCGGTGTCACAGGCGTGACCATGGGCGTGACCGGGGCGTGTTCTCCAGTCGATGACTTTAGTTGAGTTCGACAAATTCTCGGTAGTTGATAGGGGTCATGCCCCTATCACGGGCGTGACCATTGGCGTGACTGATGGCGTTTCACTTTAAAAGGGCTTAAAAAACACTAGCAGTTTCACTTCTCTTTCCAGCCCGATTTTCTGAGAAAACTTCTGTAAAAAGAAAACTGCAGGAGCAAGTTCTAGGGATGGAAAATCCGCCATCGCCGTGAAGGAGAAGATGCCGCCGCGAAGGACTACACGATCCATGGCCGAAAATGGTGGTACCGCTGTAACCGAAGTGAGTTTCCTACCCTCTCCCATGGTGCTAGATCTTTAGATATATAGGCGAGATGTTGACTCGGTGGAGTCTTGACTTGTGAGAAGATGTTTTTCTCTAGGATGAGGCTGATATATGGCTTGTGCCCTTGGTTAGTGGTGTCTTCAACCTCTCTGATCTTCTATGTGGAGATGTGGAACGGTTTCATGAAGAGTAAAGGCCTCATGAGGGTGAATAAGGGTGGTGGAAATTTCTGGAGGGGATTTGAGAGCATCAACTTGAGGAGGAAGATGAACCGATGTCGTTCGTTCCGCCTCAAGATGAGTGCTGAATCTGTATTCTGCGCGCAGAGATCTTCTAGGACATTTTCATGAAGGATTTGGCCAGATCTGTGCTTTCGACTAAACACGAAAGTTGAAGCCCTTGAAATACCTTTCCAACGAGTGGCTGCACGACTTCAGGTGATGTCTATAGCCACGGGAAAGTCTGACAAAAATGGTGTTCAATAAATCCTGCATGCAGAAATTGTGTTCTATATGCAGCGGACCTCAAGGCTGGTTTCTAATAGGATACATTCAAATCTGGGTTGCGGTCTGAATATGAACGTTGTATCCCATGGAAAGACCTTTCCATCGATGGGCTACACGTCATCACCGGATTCCTGTAGATTCGGGAATCTCCGGTAGAAATTGCTGCACAAATTTACTCTACACCTAAATTTTGGGCTTATAAAATGGGGATTTTGATTCTGTGGAATTAATATTGCAAGTTACTTGGCTTGGATGAACTCTTTTATCATTAATCATTTTAGTTGCATGATTGATGGAGTTTATTAATCAGATTTCATATAATCCAATTGCGCAGCAAGCTTACTTAAACGAATTGACTTAATAGAAATTGATAGATGGTTATTTATGCGCTTCATGTTTATAATATGTTGTTATCCTTTGGAAAGATTGATGGATCTTTATACGCGCATCATGTTTATAATATGTTTGTACTTTTGGAAAGATTGATAGATCTTTATATGCGCATCATGTTTATATTATGTTGTCATCATTTGGAAAGTCATGTAGAAGAATAAATTATGACCATGAGTATGTTTGATTAATGGAATGAGTTTAGTAGTCCAATACTTAGAGCGTCGTCTCCCTACGGGTAGTATTGTGAGAGGATGTGAGTGCGGTGTTGAGTGTCACTTGTTTGGTTTGTGTTAAGATAAGATATGGATGGATGGTTGGGTTGTGTCCTCGTACTTACTTCTGAGGCCCCTTCCATGTTATGGCGAGGAGGCATTTGCATGTGGTGTGAGTCGACACGCGGTGTCATAATCTTGGGTTAAGGATAGTGTGGCAGGTCTACGGGCTCATTGATCGTCACACCGACTGGAGTTGACAGTTAGACTTTGGGCGGTTGGGATGTGTCCTCGGTGTTCACGTCCCGGGCCCCTTCCGTGCCAAGTGAATGGTTGGGTTGTGTCCTTGTGCTTACTTCCAAGGCCCCTTCCGGGTCACACAAGGCCTGTTCAGGCAATGTTCTTGGTGCACATCTACCCAAGACCCTGCTTGGCCATAGTACGCATGGGCTCCGCTGTTGTGTTCTTAGCGTTGAGGCGTACGGAGGTCTAGGTGAAGTAGTGTGGATACCAGCCTAATAGTAGAAGTGCCTGTTCTACTATCACCGCCTGGACACAACGGCTGATGACTGAGAGGTTAGCTACTTGCTCGAAAAGTGGGAACTACACTTTGTGTCGACATGGCAGTTGCATTTGTGTGAGCATGGATGAGTCATTGAATAACATACATAGCATTTCATAACATTGCACAACAAGATCCTCATCGTATAAGTTTGTATGGGCACTCTTATACGATGAGTTACCTTTATGTAACCCGATCCTTAACTTATAAGTTTGTATAGGCATTCTTATAAGTTAAGTTACTTTCCTGCTACTGTTACCTTGTTAGTTTGCTATAACACTTAAATAACTGCTAGATTATGATACTGTTACTCTTACACTCTTGCCACCTCCTTGTACTTCTTTTATTATTTGCATATATATATTATCCTTGTTCCTTCTCACCGCCCGGTGCCGAGGAGTCGCCGGGGGAGCGGATGTGAAGCCACTTAGTCGTTTCGACTAATGGTTGCTACGTCTTCCTTTTTAGGAAGTCACGCCGCAGGTAGACCAGCAGCAGACTATGCAGCAGGACAGCCAGGCCAGGACGACATGTCCTGAGGGGACGCTACCGTTGCTACCGTCGGTTACTGATGTGAGTGTTATGAGACTCTGATGTAGCCTGTTTGGGCAGTTGATAGTTGTACTCTGATATATTGTAGAAGCATGTTTTAGCTTCTCTTATTGTAATATTTGGACTTATATGCTTTGTGTGGATTGACTTCTCTTGTATATATTTGGTTGGGTTGGCATGTTATATTGATATTGTTGTAGTCGGCGGAATAGGCGTCTTGTGGTACAGGTTAGCCCGTGTGCTAATGCTACCGCAAGGCGGCTGTTCCGGGCATAAGACGCCCCCTTCGTGTCGTGTTTTGGGATCCGGGAGTGTGGTCTTACATCTACTGCCACTCCTTCCTTGTTTATCATGTGGCCCAAGAATCAAACTTCTTCTATCCAAAACTTGCACTTACTGAATTTGGCGAAGAGAGAGTGCTCCCGGAGTTTTAATAGCACAATCTGCAGTTGCAGAGTATGGTCCGTCTTGGTCTTTGAGTAGATTAAGATGTCATCTATAAAGACGATGAAAAAGTGATCCAAGAAGGGTTGGAAGACTTTATTCATCATGGCCATGAAGGCAGAGGGTGTGTTTGTGAGCCCGAAGGGCATCACTAGGAACTCATATAGACCATATCGGGAGCTGAAGGCAGTCTTGGGAATATCTTCCTCTCGGATTCGAAGCTGATAATAGCCGAATCTCAGGTCCATCTTGGAGAACACGGATGCACCTTGAAACTGATCGAACAGTTCGTCGATCCTAGGGAGGGGATATGTGTTCTGTATATTAAGCTTATTTAGTTCCATGTAGTTGATGCATAGTCGCAGTGTCCCATCTTTATTCTTGACAAAAAGCACCGGAGCTCCCCAGGGCAAGGAACTAGGACGGATGAATCAAGCATCTATCAGTTCCTGTAGTTGGATTTTCAGTTTTGTCAGCTCTCTTGGGGCCATCCGGTAGTGGGCTCATGATACTGGTCATGCTCCAGACACGATCTCAATCTGAAAGTCGACCTCTCGCTAGGGTGGAAATCCTAGGAGGGACTCAGGGAAAATATCTGGAAAGTCGCGGACTACTGGAACTTTGGCAAGCACCTGGGTTTTATCTTCCATCTCGAAATAGATAAGGTATACTTCATCCTTCTACCAGACTAATTTCACAATTTGCGTAGAAGTCAGAATAATGTGCGAGATAGAGGGCACACAAATCAATGTAACGCTCTGGCCATTTGGGTTCTGTAGTCGTACTTCTCGTGTGGAACAGTTTATCTATGCCTGGTGCTCGGCCAGCCAGTCCATCCCCAGAATTATGTCAAATTCGGTTATTGCTAGTATCGTTATGTAGATCTCAAATTCTACTTCTCCCAGCACAGCCTAGAACGAGCACTTTTTCGTAGACGTCATATCAGAACCGTTCAGTAAATGGATTCATATAGATATTCCGGTTGAAAGAATAATGTTCTCTTTTGTTACGATGAATTTGTGGGAAATGAAAGAATGTGTCGCTCCTGTGTCGCAAAGGGTCTTGGTAGGTGACCTTCTACCAACAAGATTCCTTACGACATGTGAAGTATATATATATATATATCATCTAACTAATACAGAAGATGTAAGAACATATATATATGTAATATACAACATCAGTAGTAAGATCTGGTATCTCCATATCGCCTAAAGTATATACCTATAACTACGTCAGGGGCCGGTCTATGGTGTAAGTCCAATACGTAGGCCTCTAGGGGAACTGCTCGGTACTGCTGGCCTCTCCTGCCAGCTCTGCCTCTGTGGCCTCTCTGACCCTATCCCCGTGCTGGCTGTCCACCATGAACTACTACTAATCCTGGTCTCCCTGTCACCTATGGGTAGGAAGCTCTCATATGTCCAGGCTGCTGACATAAGAAACAGTTCTCTATGAAGGGAACATCTCGTCATGCCACTGGTGCGGTCTGTGGTGCTGGAGCTGGTCTGATGTCTGGCTACGCGGCTGGGGGTGCTGGGTGTATTCGTGAGCACCTATAGGGTTGTCTGCGACATCGCTGCCTGCATTCTCTATCCTATTTGTGGGGAGTGACTCCTCCATCTCTCGCCTGGTCTAGAGGAATCTCTACCTAGCCTCTGCGCTGCTGAGCCACTGTCGGCTGGTCCAACTCCAATGATGTCACATGGGTGGCTATGTTGTGAAATATGGCCTGAGAGAGCATGATCAAGGCCTGCCTAAGGTCATCTCGTAGTCCTTGATAGAACCGAGAAGCTCCATCCCTGTTGGAGGCAGCCAGATTCCTGACGAAGCGTGCATGGTGTATAAACTCTCTCTCGTACTCTGCTACTGTGTGGTTTCCCTGTCGAATGAGTAAGAACCTCTCCTACAGCATGGCTCGGTCTGCATCCGTGATGAAGAACTCTAGTAGAGCCTCAGAGAACTCCCCCCAAAGAATCGCACTCAACGGCCGACCTCAAAAAGTAGAGCGACTAGCAGCTATCCACCAATCCCTCGCATATCACTACAAAAGGGTCACCACTAAAGAGACTACAGCCACAGCTGGGCACATCATTCCCACTAAGAGCTCCTCCATCCGCTCCACCCACTCCTCTATCTGGATGGCTGTCTCTGTACCTCTAAAAGGGGGAGGCCCCAGTCCTCGGAAAGTCGACAGCAGATCGGTGGGTGCTGTCATCTCTCGCGGTGGCTGTGCTAGGGCATCCTGGAAAGTCGCAAGAATAGCCATCAGTGTCTGTCCCATATCTGTCTCGGCAAACGGTATGGTCGTGGGAATGACCGGGTCTGGTGGTGGGGTAGCTGGAACATATCCTCTGGATGAGGATCCCCCGTTATTATACTCTGATATCTGGAGAATTCATAGGAAAGAGTGTCAGTATTTTGCAAAAGTAGGGGAAATTTGCAAAAACGACAACTCAAGCAGAAACAACGGTATATGGGCGTACTATTGTACAGTCTAGAATCCCTAAGCCTCTATACTATGGTCCACCAGGCATCCGCTGCAAGGTTCGTCCCGAACCCAGAACTAATCAAGGGACGGAGGGATCCTGAGACTACTCCATAAGGATGAATCGTGATCACTTTGATCCATTTGTAGATCCCAAACCTTTTGCCCGGGTTGGGTCGGAGGGGTTCTATAGGCCCAAGACGTCCACCCAGTGCTCCTTAGGGGAAACGATCCACCTTATCTAAGCACTAGATGGTCGCCTTACTCGGCTCAAATCACAACATTCACAACCCATCAGAGTATAGCTGAAGCATTAACAGGAAACCACTGCAGATATATAAAACACATAATATAATAATACAGAGGTTTTAGGGCCGATGCCTAAGCATTTAAAAAAGCCAGTGTGCTATACATGTTCTACATATGACCCTCACACTCTCACTCCCTATGCTACTAAGCGGTACTCATATCTCTAAACTCCTAGGACGGCGGGGGTGCATCTGCTCGAGTAGTTCTAGCCGCTGGCGTAATCTCTTGCGGCAGCAGTTCACTACGGTGCTCCATTTACTGTGAATGGTTATTTAGATAACCGTTAGTCACAAAAATAAGTGAAAACAAATCTCCTCCCCAGATCCATATCTTGGGGATGAGCACACACCCACCCAACAAAAGTAAATAGCCGAAGCAAGAGAGAGTCAACACAACATTCATATATGTGTAGCTAGGAGCAACTATAAAAGAGTGTTAGATAGTATAACTGGAAAAAACAGCAGCAATATAAATCAATTATAACAAGGCTCCACTAGCTCATCACCACAACAGGTTTTCACATCCTGAATTCTATCGCAACAATTCACAGCCGCGCAGACACTGCATGCATTCATAGTCGTGCACACAAACTATATGTCGACATAGTTTGGACCGCTTCAGTTTACAGTAGGGTAGCGAGCCACGCGGGCCCCACCGATGTGGTCGTCGGTGATAGTGGCCAGTCCTGCCACTTCTGGGGGTCGTCGTACCACACAACACCAGGCTCTAACGTATAATCTTTTCTACTCTTGGATGTGAGCGACATCTGGCAAATCATTTTGGCCGACTAGCGGAGGAAAACCCGACGGGGAATAACATAATGGCCGGTCACCCGTGGTACCCATCTCCCTGTCACCTTGAGTCATCGACCTTCCTACACCGATACGAACGGTCTGCGGGAGGGACTTACTCGCCACTATTTCACCGCAAGCAATTTACAACAATCAAATAAATGACAATCATAATACACACCGGGTCTATGTCGGTCTGCCCTACAAGGCTTAAACTTCAGGCGGCGGCGCTGAGCTCTATTTTCGTCAAGGAGCGTTGGAGCGCATTATTTGGGGCTAGACATGGAGGACTACTTCAACTACGGTTATCCACAACTAAGGCTCAACTTTAACAATGATTGCTCGTCAGAGCAGGATCCCGGATTATAATAGTAAATTGCAATGAGGGCAAGTGTGGTGATTATGTTGCATATTTAAAGTGCTGGAATGAAATGTGACAAGTACGAGACTGGATTAGTACTGAATATAAAGTACTGAGATAAGCTTGATCAGTACGAGATTGGAGTAGTACTAAATAGAAAGTACTGAAATAAGCTTGACCAGTACGAGACTGGAGTAGTACTGAATTGAAAGTACAGAAATAAGCTTTACCAGTATGAGACTGGAGTAGTACTGAATAGAAAGTACTAAAATAATCTTGACCAGTACAAGACTGGAGTAATACTGAGTTGAAAGCACTAATATAAGCTTGACTAGTACGATACTGGAGAAAACACAAAGAATATGGTTAGTAGTCCTACCACTCCATCCAGGAGGCTTTAGTTTCATCTTAGATTTAATGGAGATTTACATCAATTATTAGGATCCAATTAATTTTGTTGCGCCATATTTATTACGGCTTAATTGGATCAAGGGCTTGTTAGGAGGTACATTCTTATTAGTAGTCGAGAACAACTCCCAACTCATCACTCGTACTCTCACCTTCCGAGCATGTCCAGTTTACCCGAGAGTCATGGCGCTCGACGATTTTATGAAATATCAGAATTCCCGGAGCTTAGTCACTTACCTCGGCCACTCTCGTTGATAAAATAGTTTGAATTACTTATTTGATTATAAAGAGGTGGTCGCGCGCTCAAATTTTCACCTTCGAGGAACAATGAACGGAATACATTCCGAGCGCGACCCTAGGCTTCCAAATTTTAGGAAAAATATCAAAACCTATCCACATGACTTCAAATTTTGATACAAGCCTTAGGAGGGCCTAAATTGAGCCTAGTAATTTTTTAATAATTTTCCAAAGTATTTTGGGCTTTTAATTTGGCCAAACAAATTTATTTTGGCTTTTAAAATTACTAATTCAACTCCAAAAATTCTCAAACTTTTTGTGGAGGAAGCCCTCATCATGGGGAACATTATTCATGTTGATGACTTTTCCTTTAGGGGCATAGGTTTGGCCCAGAAATTTCTACAATTTTCGGATAATGAAATGGTTTGCATTTTGCAGATCACAAGGATCCTGCCACTGAGATCAAGCCGCACAGCTCATTAGGCCAGCGCTTCCCCACAGTGGAACGGCCATGGATCCGCTATAGGGGGCACAAAAGAGGAGGCGGGGGGGGGGGGGGGGGGGGGAGGGGGGCGATTAAGGAAATCAGAGCCATCCGATCTCTTCTTGAGATCGGACTATCGCTGTGCTTCCCGATGGTGTGTAGGCTGGCAGCCTCCACCACTGCCAGCCAGCCTCTACCAGCCACCGTTGCTGGGCACGATCGACTCGCTGGGGGCCGAAGGACCTCTTGGAGGTGGTCCGATGTCCTGGCTCCTCCGGTCGCCGCCGGAAAACCCAACCCGGGAGCCTGGGGTGGCGGGGTGTCTACTCCTGGCACCACCGCGCCACCCCCGATCCTCGGGTGGTTGGCCTCCTACCACTCCACCCCTGGCTAGGGAGCCGGGGGACGGGCTTCTTGCCGGCGGTGGCCCGGCGGCCTTACAATATCGGCCCCCGCCGCCAGCTCTAAACAGAGCATTGCTCTATTTTGGGGGTGCCGCCGGAGCCGCATTTTCCGGCGGCACCGCTGCTCTCCGCTGTTGCGGGTCGCCACCCCGAGTGGTCTAGCATTCCTTAAGCACCATCACCGGCACTATGGGAGGAGCTTTCCTCCTTGGGCACCACCTGGCCTGGAACATGGCTCGGGTGGCGCCAGAGGCACTTCGGTCGCCGGGACGCACATACACGACATCTAGAATTGGGAATGGGGAGGGAGAAGGTCTCCGCCTATGTTTGGTGGGATTGGGAGGGGCCGACCTGGTCGTCCATTCCAAAGATGGCAGTGGTGGAGGGGGAGGCCCCTTGGCTTGCCTTTTTCCAGCCACCTGGGCTCCGACAGAGGTTGGGCAGGGGGAAAGGGGGTTGCTCAGAGAGCTTGAGTGGGAGAGGAGGAGGGGGGTCTTTTATTGGCTTGGGGGGAGGGACTCTCCTCCCCTAGCCAATGTGGGATTTATCACTCCTTAGGGAGGGACTAATCCCCACCCTCCAGCTGTCCAAGGACAGCTGCAGGCCCCAACATTTCCCCCATGTGGGGAAAAAGGCTACGCCCTCATGGGCATGGGCTTTTCTTAAGGTGGGAAAGGGACATAGAGAGAAAGGGTGTGAATGGGCCTCCATTTCCTAGTGGGTTGTTTGCTGGTTGGGGGACCTAAAGTGGGTGAGGGGCAAGACCTTAAGTGGTCATGAAGAGGGGGTGGGCCCCCTATTTGGAGAAAAATCCAAAAAATGGGTTTTTAGGGGTGTTTGACCAAGTCAACCCTAGGGTGGGTCTCCCTTGCTAGTCAAAGTCAAAGTGGGTCCAAGTTATCGCGGTCGGGTCAAAGTTCGGGTGTCGTGTCACAATTGGTGTGCGCACGCTTTTCGATGCACGACTATGCCTGATTTGACCACGAGTTCACCAATTATTGTAGAAATTGACTGGGATGACTTCTGTTGACTTCGTATTGACCACACCAGTCCAACGCCACTGACTGTGGTTGCATCGGAGTCCGTTTGGCAAAAGTCCAAAATTTGTGCGTCGAAGCGTGCTAAAACGGTCAAAGTGTCTAAATCTATTGTTAGATCTTGGATTGTGATGCGACGGGTTCTGATGCACCCGTCTAGGTTATATAAATTCATATGAATCGACAGAACTCAATTCAGAGTACTATACCTCTTTTTCCTGCTTAGGGTTATCTCCCACCGGGTCATGGGTAGGGTTCGGGCCACTTTTATTGGGCCCACTAGGGCTCTGGTGGCCCAATAAAAGTCTGGATGTTACACCTCGAATACTCTTTGGTACACTCAAGTAGTGTCTGCAGGAGTCCCAAAGTCTTGTTGATCTCAGGGGAAAACAATGACGCTCCGGCCGTACCTCCACAAAAGTTCAACTTTGACTGTACTCCAGGCAAGAGGGTAGTAAACAATTCTGTTGAGTGTACAGCTTTTGAGACCCTGTGAGGAATGCAATGCCGCTTCGGCCACACCTGCCCAATTGGTCACACTAGTCTGTAGCTCATTCTTCTCAGGAAACTGAAAAAGCGCAGACTGCTTTCTTGTATCCGCACAGTCCGCCGACATTCTTTGGGTTGATTTTTATAGTTTTTGTGACCCTGCGAGGAAAGCAATGTCGTTCCGACCGCATCTACCTCCTTGGTCACTTGAACTATGAATCATTTCTATTATGAGCGGACGATGAATCAGTATCCTCTCAGTCCGCGTATTTGCTTAGTAGAATCATGTCAAGATCTCAATTCTGGAAATCTGCTCAGTCCGCAGTGTTTGACTTCAAAGGCCGCCAAAGCTATTTGGGTGAAGTTTATAGTTTTCGTGAGCTTATAATATAATTCTCTCAGCTCGCAGTCTAAATAAAAATTCTCTCTGAGTCTGCAACACATATTATCAATGTTCACTTAAGCTTGCAGACTTATTCAGTTTGGGTCAATGATATTGCGGGCTGAAAATGATACACGGCAGAGTCCGTTTTAACATATTATTTTTGCAAGCTAGCAAGTTTCATTCCCGCTCACGATGCTACGATCTGTAATCAATTTATTTTCTAAGGTTAATTGACAAGCTGAAAAATTATATGGCGCGGATAATTTCTACAATGCGCGGACTTATCTACGGAGTTCGCTAGTTACACATTGCATTCAAACAAAAAAAATAAGCAAAGAACATTGCAGAAGATGCGGACTAATCTCAAAAATATCCTTTATATATTCATCAATGTCAAATTAAAACTTTATTATAAGATTAGCGGCCTCCAACTTACGTCCGCTATATCCTTTACAAAAAATAGTAAAAATAAAAATACATCATTTTGTCTCGCTCCTCTTTCGTTTCTTCTCTGCAGGGGCTTTAGGGCTTAAACCTTCAATATCAACTTCAGGAGAGAAGCCCTCCGAGCCGCTCCCCCTGCTGCTATCTGAACTCTTGCTGACCGGGGACTCGCTAGGCGAGCTCTCAACAGCAGAGCTAGATGAGGGGGAGTCGGACTCGGCGGACTAATCTCTGCCTCGCTGAATTGAATCGTCGTAATCGGCAGTAACCTCGGATTCACCGCCACCTTCTTTCTCTTTTTCTTCTTCTTCTAATTCTTCTTCTTCAACCTCATCAATGACTTCCTTTCCCTTGGCAGTCCGCCCCATTGCTGCGACCTGCTCCTCTAACTCGGGGAAGAGTTGGAGAAAAGGCATGCCATCCATGTCCTATTTCGCGAAGCCGCCACCAACAAACCACTCAACGGTGATCTCGACGCTCTCCTTCAAAAAAGGGGGCACGGAGGCCTTGAAATTTTCGTTCCCCAGGTCGTATGTGACCTCCACAAAGACAAAAGGCATAAGAGTCAGGTCGCCGCGGACTACAAAGGGAGACCGCTACAGATACAAAACTTACTGCAACCTCTTCCTTCTGCAGAGCGACTATTTTCCCTAGCCACTTATTTCTTTCCTTAGCGCAATCATTTCATGCTGAAGTTATTCATTTTCTTTAAGCAAGTCCCCGGTCAGGAAGCCTAGGAAATGGATAGTGACGGCACTATTCGCAGTGGCCTACACGGCCAGGAAAGGGAGCTCGGCCGTTGGAACCTGTTTCAGCTCGCGTAGATTGCGCTTCTAGTAGAGCGCAAAGACCACGATGTGTGTGTGGCGGGTTATTCTTGGACTTCTCCATGATGGCAGCGATGTTAATAGGCGGACATGTTTGTTCTTGTTGTGCCAGTGGATCATTGGGTTGCCCTGCAGGTCCTTCTGGCGTACTCCAAAGCCTCGCATTCCGAAGCTTTCGGAAGAGGAGTAGTCCGCTGCGTGATCGCCCTCTTCCCGCCTCTTCCTCGCGAGCTCCTGTTTCCTTTCCCTTTGAGTAGGGGTCAGGCCGCCAAGAGTTTGCGGCGGATTCGCCGGTACGGCCAAGGTAGGTGCAAGAAGAAAAAACAAAAATCAGTCAGTTAACTGCAGGTCACGGCGGATACAAATTTCAGTGCGCAAATCTTACTTTCTTCGCGACTTACTTCGCCAAGGCTTTCCAGGAGCGGGATGTAGTGTTCGATATCTATCCTGGTCCCTGCAAGAAACTCAATGATCGCGGACTCCCCTGCGTCAAGCCTGACCTCTCTTGAATGCGGTGTCAGCGCGCTCCTGCGGGTAGGTGTGCGCGAACCCGAGCACGTCCTCAAAGATCAAGAATCTTGAAGTCCAGTTATGTATCTTGTTCGGTAGACCCATAACCTTCATCCCTCTGCAGTAGAAGTATATGATTCCCTTGTATGGGCGGCCTCCTGATGGAGTGATAGAGCGGACTGAGAATATTTTCCTAAAAATATTCAAAGAGAAGGTGATCTTCTCAGACCGCAGATAGGAGATGAAGTTATATATCGCGGCTAGAGTATTGCGCGCGAGCTGGCCCGGTACCATCCCGTAATGTTCAAAGATCTCTGCTATCTCCCATAGTAGAGGGAACTTGAATCCACTGTCAATGTGATCAACGAGTATCGCAATCTGGGTTACAGTTGAAAAATTTTGCCTTTCTTCATCAGCGGGCAAGCGGACAAGCACGGCAGACTCTGCAATATGTTTCTTAGCAAAAGCCTGGAGGTCGGCCTCCATCCATTTGCATTTTTTGTGGTCGGCACCATGGAATGCAAGCGCGGCATCTGTTTTGGCCGACACCATTTTCTCAGGCCGCAGGGTCTTCTTCTTCAATCGCATTCCTGCATAGAAGAGAGAATGGAGCAATATTTATAGCAGCAAGATCTGACAGCTTTTCAGCCAGGCCGCACAATTTGATCCTTTAGTACTCCAAGCTCGCATCAAATTCAATTTTTCATGCAAGTCAAAAACAAAACATCACGGATACAAGCTTGAGTCCGTTCACTTCACAGTTTTAAGTTTCCAAGGCACCTGTCTAGTATATTTCAAAGCATAAAGTAAGCGGACACAATTTCTAGTCCACCAAGCTCACAACATTAGTCTGCACAGTTTGTCATAATCCTGCACAGAATTCGAGCAGAGCGCAGCATAGAGAAAAACAAGTGCAATTTCACATTACAAATCAGAATATGCGGATATCACATTTAGTCCACATAAAAGAGCAAAGCATTGTTCAGA
Organism: Platanthera guangdongensis; assembly: GCA_039583875.1. Lineage (NCBI taxonomy): Eukaryota > Viridiplantae > Streptophyta > Magnoliopsida > Asparagales > Orchidaceae > Platanthera > Platanthera guangdongensis. The sequence goes on from CM077157.1 coordinate 78,691,845, forward strand.
TCGCAGCAGAGAGCAAAGAATTGTTCAGACAAATTATACGCCAAATAGTTTACAACTCTGTGACCTCAGTGGTCTCTAGTTTCAGGTCTTAATTACCGCTCCGTCTTGTCTCTGCATAAGTGCGCTGCCTGGTCGCTCATTTGAAGAACTTCACCATACAAATGGTAGATGTGGAGATGTGTGGAATTGATCGTTCGATGCATGTGCGCAGCCTCCCGGTCTACCCGGCTCAAAGGGACTATTGGATTCGTGGCCGGCCTAGGAATTTCGTCCACTGCGGGCTGGCTAGCTTCTGCTGGGGCCTAAACCGCTAATGGAGAAGCGCGATTTGGCAGTCGCGACCTCTCCACCGGCAGCTCGGCAGCCCGCTTGCCCTTGTCTTCCCGCGCCATCGCCAAGTACTTTCCTTTGTAGAAGTGGACGTCATCTACAAGGCGCTTCTTCTCCTTGTCAGACTTCTCGAGTGCCCTTGAGATGCTGGCGACCTGGTCCCTTAGTGCTTTCTCGCACTCTGCCACCATCTTCAACTACGCTCGAATTTCTTTTATTTCATCTTGAAATTTCTTTTCTAACATGGAAATCTTGTCCACGCTCGACTGCCAACCTTTGGCCGACTCATCAAGAGAGACCGCATCAACTGAAGCTTCTGGCGTGGGCACGATCTTGCCTGTCTCAACAGAGCCTGTTGGTGATTTCCTTCCTGCAAAAAATAAAGTGAAGTTCATTTTCAAATCCATGTCGCAGCAGATTCAAAATGTAGAGATAAACGATCACTTTCGGCAAAGGACACTGTGAGCTGGCAACTATCAAACACCGGTCGCCTTATCTGCTCCGGGTCAAAGGCAATAAACCGCTTCTCCATTCGTGGTGGACTGTGATTCTCTTCTCAGCCGCCGAGCTCGTCGACACAATAATATCTTCGGCTTCAGTGATGATCTTCATTGGAGTTGACTTCTGCTGTGGCGACCTGTAAAGCCACTGATGCTTAAAGTATTTCATCGCCGGTTGGAGTTTACCTGACCGCAACAGCTCTACAGCAGCTCGCAGATCCTCCGCTTACTTTTCTGTGGCGATTTGCTTCAAGGCCACCTTAACTTTCACCATAGGAGCAGCGATCTTCTCCTGCTGCTCGGCGATCTTCCTCTTCATCTTGTAATGTTCTTCCTCTTCAGTGGCAGAAGTGGAGGGGTTGTCGACAATTTTTTCCCCCAGGATTTCGACTTCGGGCTGCAACACCTCCAGTAAGGATTGATATATAAGGTCAACTGCTCGACATCTATAGAATTCAGTATTCGTCAGTTGATAGACATGCCGTTTAGAGGGAATTGTTTCCTTGGATGTCGGCCTCCGGAGTAACAAGTCCGCCTTTAGAGACTTCCTTCTCCTGCGTCCTATGCTGTAAGCTCGCAGCCCTAGTCCGCAAGGAGATGTTCTTCTCCTTCCTAACCCGCAGTTTCTTCTCAACTCGCTCCGCGAAGGTGGGTATGTCCCTTTTCCTATTCTTCTTCTTAGAAGGGGCTTATTTCTCAGTGGAGTCCGCGACGACATGCCCTAAGTCCGGCAGGCTCTCGCGGACTGTCTCCGTGTTCTCAACAACCAATGCCTATAAAGGCAACTCTTCCTCAGCTTCCCCTTTCAACAGGCCGCTTATCTTGATCCAAATCAATGATAGGCTGCGGGCCCAGTGAAGAGAGCTCTGCATCGTTCGCAGATTTATGTTTGTCGAAATTATTTGGTGGACTTATCGTCTTGTCCGCGCTCTTTGATGGATCTACTGAATGAGATGTGGTGACATCCCCGATTTTCTCGCTCACAGGCACATCAGCTTGGCGGACTGCCTCTACACCATGCTTCTTGTTCTGAGAGCTCTCTCCAGTAGAGCGGACAAGCTCTCCTCTCCTTAACACTTTCTTGGTCTTCATCGGCGGCCTTGGTTTCTCATCTTTGGAAGTGAGGCTGCTGAAGAATGCGCCAAGCCTTCCCATGACAAACTGCAAAGTTGAGACCGCAAGAGGTGATAAGCGACCCGTGGAGTTGGAAACTTTTGACAAATGCAGGCCTTTCAGCGATATTTATAGCCCTGATAACATTAATGAGGATTGTGGACTCAGTGGTTAAGCAAACATTTTCGAAGTTTCGAGAAACTCAAAAATGCACGATTTTATGTTAACCCCCAAAGTCCACAACACATCCAAGGTCCCAAGCCCATCAGCGGCGAACTTTGTTTGGCAGTCTGCAGAGCTCGGCAAAGCATCGACATTCAAGTCCCAAGGTTGATCGCCTTCGGCGGCGGACTCGGTACTCAGTCCATCCTGCTCGGCATGCCCCAGGATCAACTCCTAGGATAGCTCTTCAGGCGGACACAAAGATAGCTCCGCCCAAGCTGCGACCCTCCAACAGGATCGCGCCTTGCAGCACCATGTGGAAGAATCCGCCCGCGAGCCCAGTCCACCCCTCTTATGCGTACTGGCATGTCTTTCTTTTCGCTTCTTGTCACCGCTGACCGGTTCTCCTGTACCCCGAGCAGCCGGTTATTTTAGCCCTACACATTTGGGCAGGCACCCTAACCTATAAATAGGGGGAAGTGGTGTACCCAAAGCACGCTAACTCGTACCCTGGAGCCTACTTGTTAAAGGCTGCGGTCTCGAATCTCAGACTTTGCGGTATTCAGCTTGCTCTGCACTTGCTCTTTTCCTTTACTCAACTCTGTAATCAAACCCCATTTTCAATCAAAGAAAAGCACGTCGCAAGAGAGGCATTCAGGTCTCGACGGGCGAAGTCTGTTGTTATCGTGGCTCCTGTCCCTGTTGTTCTCTTTCTCTCGTCTGCTTAGTAGATTGCTACTTGCAGTTGCCTCTTCCCTTCCATTCCCTGGTGCTTGAACCGTTAGCTGGTGGTGCACGACTCCCTTTCTCTTTTCGTGCATCAACACTCAAGATCATGTTAATATGAATTCTAATGATTTATACAAATCACTTTTAAAGGAAAACAAACCATTGCGGGAAGGTTTCCATGAATACACCAAAATTTCATTTTTATTAAAACTCCTTCATATTAAAATCTAGGTAATTGGAGTAATACAGATTTTAGTATGTTGGTGAATGCTTTGCAGGGTGCAGTGTCAGGTGGATATGAAACGATGCCCGTAAAGTTTCGTAAGGCCAAAAAAATAAGTTCAAAGTTAGGTCACAATTATATTAAGATTGATGCTTGTGAAGATGATTGTTCATTGTTTTGGGGAATACACAAAAATGATAATGTATGATATGTGTGTGGGAAGTCGCGATGACTTGAAAGCAATGAAGTATATAGTATAAAGAAGACGAGGAAACGTTGACAACATTATCATTTTTTGATATTCACAAGTCGAGGAAACACAAAAATGATAATCACAAGTCGAGGAAACGTCGACAACATGACATATATAGTATAAAGAAGATTACTAAAATGGTTTTTTGATATTCCTTGTTGAAGGAACAATTAGAGCGATTGTTTCTTTGTAAGCATACTACTGAGATGATATAATTGCATGTCAAAGAGTTCAATCATGATAATTTAATGCACCACACTAGAGATGGATTGGCATGGAAAGAGTATGATCGCAATCACAAGGAGTTCTCCAATGATCCTAGAAGTATTCATCGCGGCCTGGCCACCAGTGGTTTAAATCCTTTTGGGGAACTAAGCAGTACACACAGCACATGGCCAATTATATTAGTAGTGTATAACGGACCATCTTGGGAGTGCATGAAGAAAATGAATCAATGTTGCAGAACCTTATTCACTGTCAATCTTCCAAGGAAAAGTGACTGTCTCTGATCGTGTTGATTGAAGGGACAAAAGAAGTAAGGGATGACAGAAGATCCATCCTGAACCAAAAATATGAGGCCCTCAGGCAAGGCCCCAAGGAGACAATTATTGACACATTTGAGAACTTGTTCGAGGTCATCAACGACCTGAAGAACTATGGTCGGGTGTTCACAAATGGAGAAATAAATGACAAGCTCCTAAGATCCTTAACTACGGAATGGGACAATAAAATTTATGCCATCAGGGAGTTCGGGAGACTGGCTGAAACTGACCCCCAAAACCTCTTCGAAAAGCTAATGTCCTATAAACTTCAAATCAACATAAGAAAAGCTGAAGAAGAGGGCAGCAGATCTTCAGAAAAGAGAAGTCTGTTGCACTGAAGGCAGACAGATCAAGGAAGGCTAAAGCAATATCTCCTACTCCCACTCAAAAATAATGTGAAGAAGTCTTAGAGCCTAGCACCTCGGGCTCAGAACTATCTGATGGAGGGTTCTCTCTTCTCTCCAGGTAGATCAAAAAGCATCTCAATAAGAATAAATAGATGAGAGGCAATGACTCCTCTTATATAAGATCCCATCACGCTGGTGTACGTCAAAAGAAAAGTCATACAAACGACATGTATAAATCTAAATAGAACAAACATTTTACCATTGACATTGTGTGCTACTGTTGTAATAAGTCAGGTCACGTGATCAACGACTACCCTCACAAGAAAAAGGAGGTGGAAGAAAAGAAGAACACAAACTCCCCCACAAAAAAAGAAGGAGAAGGGATTCATAGCAAAAACATAGAAGACCTTCAGTGACACTGACTCATCTGAGTCAATTGAGGATGAAGAAGCCTACTTTGTGCTCAAGAATCACTCTGACGAAGAAGAAGTTGTTCCAAATTTCATAGGGAGGTAAATTCTCATACTATTATTTAAGTGTCTGATGCTCCTGACGATGATCATGAGGACTGTTCCTCTGATGATGAATCAGAACACATGAGTTAGTATAAAGAGCTGATCATGGTCTAAGATCGATGTAGAAAAGTTGTTAGAACTCAGGTCAAGGAAATCAAATCCCTTAAGGCTGAGGAGATCACTCTAAGGGAGAAAGTTGCAAGAATGGACTCACTCATAAAGGAATTCGACGCCGCGGTCGAAGAATACAATAAAGAACTCAAGCACCTTAAACCGAAATATCAAATCATCGAGAATTTGGAAGAAGAGCTTGTCGCTGAAAAGAAACTTGTTGAAAGTTTATTCAAGCCCAAGATAGTCCTTCCATTTGTTGCTAAATTCTCTACTCAGGCTAAAGGAGTTGGCTTAGGTCATGAGGCTTCTCTTAGTAAATCCTCTATGAGTAATAAGGTTCAAAGGAAAAATAAGGCTGCTAAAAATGCTTTAGCATAGGAGTAATGGAAGGCCCCTCTAGATCAAATCTCTTTTATGAAGGTAATCTTCCAAACAAACGAGTTTGATTTTGAGTCATCCTATGGTCATTTTTCCAAGCCTACTTATGTAGAGCCTAAGTCACGGTACCAAGGATGGACTCGTCCCCAGAACTATGGTAATGTGTGTTCATGGCCATAACTGTAATGCCCCGAACATCGTTATCGAGCTGGCCGCATCCTAAGAAATCTTTGGTGTCTGTATAGGGGTAAACGGCCTGGGACACGGGCATGCCCAAGGCCATGTGTTTCTCTGTGTTGGCCGACTGTGTCTAGAGAAGGACACGACAGGAAAAATGACAGCGTGACACGGGCGTGTCAATTGACACGTGCGTGTGCCTACCCGTGTCACAACCAGTGTTCCCAAGAATCATGTTGGTTGGCGTGGCGGTTTTCTATGACATGGCCCTAGGTCACGGGCGTGTCAGGACACGACACGGGCGTGTCAGGTTGAGACATGCCCACCCGTGTCCATTTCTATGCTCGACAATTGTGTCTGGATCGAGGCACACGGCCTGGGACACGGCCGTGTGCAAGGCCGTGTTCGACCCAGGTTTGAGGATTTTTTGGCGGATCTGAGCCGTTCGTTTTCTTTAATTAAGATCTGATGGCCCATATGTGTTCCTGCTATGTTAAGGCTAGGAATGGAGTTTGTATTCCTCATTTTCTCTTTAACATTCTCTTTCTAAGAAGTTTGAGAGAGGACAGAGCAAGGGGGAAGAAAGGGGAGGTTTACGGCCGCCGGCGGAGCATCGGATCACCGAATCGAGAACCGAGAGCGGATCCGTGGAGGAAATTCCACTGCGAAGCCTTCTATCTGTATAGTTTTTCCATGGAACAAAAGCATACTACAAAGGTAACGAATCTCTACTTGAGCATGTGCAGCTCTCCTTCTTTTGCATAAGGAAACCCGCTCCCGCGAGTGTGCGGTGATTTTGCGGTGTTCCTTGGGGTTGACGGGAATAATCCCCCTTGTGTTGCATATAGAGTCCGGAATCAAAGTACGAACATAGGCATTTTGTGTGAAGCCTACCCGGACATGTTGTTCTAGATCGGTGATGTTGCATTTTGTATGGTTTGCCGGAGAAGACTCTGTGCTTTGTGTTTTTTGGGTTTCTACACGGTTGATTGCAGCAGGGATCCTTGGGGATTAACCCCAAGGGGCACCCAGAAAGCTGAGTGGAAACATAGTTCTGCTAACTTGGTGGCCGGGGAGCCGGTCTTGTACATAACTGGGTTATGTGATGTTTGGAATAGATGCGTGATCCGATAGAATCTTGGCTCGTGCGTACATCTTGAGGTGACTACGCGGTGTGAGCAACGGGCAAGTGGAATTGGACCTGGGCTATGTGGTTCGGTGCTAGAGACCCAAAGAGAGACTATCCGTTGTCATAGTCGGGAGCCTTAGATGGAGGTCAGAAAGGCTAAAATTCTCACGATTTTGCCATCCCGGGGATGGTGGTGAAGCCACGGAATTCACCGGATTCACCGATAATGTGCCATGAGTGCACGGAGTGTTTGGCCGTGTGAACGTACACCTGTGTCGAAGTATTCTTGTGCTTTATTGTTTAGCTAGGCTAATGAAATGCAGGGAAGGAGCACCGTCGTCCCGAGTAAGGGGCGGGGTCGTTATAATTTGGTCGGCTTTGGCTGACCGTTACATTGTTTGCCACCGTGCGGTGGAATGTTGCTTGCAGGTGTTGCATAGCCAAGTACCAAATAGCATGCTGAAGCCCATGTTACTGAGCTGGCCCTCAAAGGCCAAAGCGAATTGTTATGTTATTTTGTCATGTGTGGCCGGCCTGTAAGCCAATGTATGTAAAACATTACCTTGTTAAGTGAAACTCTTATAAGGCCATAAGGCCAAGTACTTTAAGTGTATTTGTTGTTTAATTCTTATAGTAGTCTGTGGACATTCATGATATTTGGTTTTCAATTTTGGGTTCTTGTCAACTGTTTAAAAGCTTCTTCTAGAATGCTCTGTGTTAGGGTTAGTATTCGTAGTTGGAATGTTTTGATATTCTTATGTAACCCTTCCGACTGTCTGTGGAATATGGCATCGGGTTCCAGCTGGACCTTCTGTTATATGCCATACAACGGGTGGGGGTGTTACAATTTTGTATCAGAGCTATGTTTCGGTCAACTTAAATGAATTCGTGGACGAATTCGTTTTAAGGGTTGGTGAGCACATGTGTGCGTCATTGTTATAACAACAAAAAGAAGCCATGAATGTCCACTTAGGAATGAAAAATACGCTTGTTTTGAGGAATCTGAGTGTTCCAATGATTGCTTTTCGCAATCTGTTTGTCATCTAATCAAGGGTTTTTGCTATTATAGGCAGCTAGGAGCTGTGTTGGGCAATCAGAATGCCCGCAATCGGTGGAAAGCAGTGCACCGAAGGATGTGCCTACAACACCTCCTTCAGCAGAAACCATCAGACTAGTTGCTGAAGCAGTCTTTGTTATGATAAATGCCCAACTTGCAGGGAAAATGCACCATGCACCACCTGTAAATAAGTAAGAACCAATTAGGGCGGCAGAGCCGGGAGTGGTATAGCGCGCGGGAGTTGATCATGTAGCACCAAGGAGAGCTGCAGAGAAGCAGCTCAAGCATGTAATGAGCTTTAATCCTCCGAGGTTCGACGGGATTGGAAAGACAACTCAAGCCGAGAATTGGCTATCTATGATTAAGAGGGTCTTGACGGCCACAGAAACTGTTAAGTGGCAGAAGACCACCATAGCGACCTTCCTTTTGGCTGGTGAGGTGAGGTTATGGTAGGACGAGCGGGAGGTTCACCTCTTAGTGGGAAGGCTACTTGTGGATGTGCCTATGGAGGAATTCTCAAGGTTGTTCTTGGCCAGATATCTACCCTCTGTTCAGAAGCTTGAGATGAAGATTAAGTACTTTGGATTGACTCAGGGAGACAGAAGTGTGAATGAGTATCTCCACGAGTTTACGCGGTTGGTTCGTTATGCTGGTGCTATCTTTACTGAAGAGGAGCGGAAGACCAACCGATTTTATGATCGTCTACGTGGCGACCTACAACTACTCCTTGCTGGGCCTAAGGTATAGGATTTCTAGCCTTGGTCAATTCGGCCCGGTCATTGGAAAAGGTCGTGAAGAAAGTGCAAGAGAAGAAGGACCTAGGGGAAAAGAAGTCAGAGTTCAAAGTGGCAAATTCAAAGTGTTTCTGCAGATGGAACAAGAAACCAAGGACTTCGAGCTCAGCCCCTTCGTCTGGTGTGGTGGGGGCAACCCCAAGTCGAGTCCCATGAGCGTGTTATAACTGCTGAAAGATGGGGCATTTCGCCCGTAAGTGTTGGAGCGGACGTGCAAAGTCCGAGAGGAAGACTGGAGCAACCTATGAAGAGAAAGGGAAGGCGGTGGAGTCAACCGCATCCCACAATACTCCAAGCCTGCCTAGAGTTTATAACCTTGGTCTGCAAGAGGCCATAAAACAAGCTGACGTGGTGACATGTATGAGTTAAATTATAGCAGTTTAACTTTATGTAGTTATTATATATGAGCTTACTTTTATTATATTAGCTTACTTTTATATATTAGCTTACTTTTATTGGTGCTAGGCTTCGTGTTGATTTTTGATTGTCCGGCGAGAGCCCTGTTTGATACGGGGGATTCACATTCCTTCTTGTCCGAATGATTTGTATCGCACATCGAAGTCCTTTCCTCGATGTTTAAAGACAAGTTGGATGTGTTGTTGCCCAATGGGTGCTCTATGTGCGCCGATAGAGTCTGTGTGGTTAAGATTCAGATTGGGGTTCAGGAGTTTCACTTGCAAGCATCGGTACTACCGTTAGTGGAGTTTGACTTAATTTTTGGTATGGACTGGCTCTCGGAGCAGCGAGCATGTATTGATTGCAACCGAAAGAAGGTTATGTTAGGACTGAACACTGATCAGGAGAATATGTTTGCTGACATGAAGTGGTCAGGTAAAATTTTGATGTCGGCCCTTCAGGTGATAAAGGCAGTTCGGTCTACGGCAGAGTTGTTTGTCACATTAGTGCAGGCTTTAAAGTCTAAGCCGAGTCTGGGCAGTATTCCAGTTGTTTCTGAGTATCCTGATGTGTTCTCAGATGATCTCCCAGGAGCCCCTCATCAACGGGAGATTGATTTTACTATTGAGCTGGTGCCGGGTGCTAAACCGGTGTCACGATCTTCGTATCGGATAGTGCCAAGAGAGATGGCAGAGCTGAAGGTGCAACTGCAAGAGTTGTTGGAGCAAGGGTATGTGCGCCCGAATTCATCGCCTTGGAGCGCACTAGTCCTTTTCGTTAAGAAGAAGGATGGGAGCTTGCGACTCTGTATTGACTATCGGTAGTTGAACAAGCTTACGGAGAAGAATAAGTATCCGATCCCAAGGATTGACGATCTATTTGATCAGTTGGTTGGGTCTACGGTATATTCAAAGTTTGATCTGAAATCTGGTTACTACCAATTAAGGATTAGGGAAAGTGACATCCCAAATATAGAGTTCAGCACTCGGTTTGGGCATTACGAGTTCACGATCATACCGTTTGGGTTGACCAATACGCCATCCGTGTTTATGGATCTGATGAACAGGACGTTCAGAGAGTACATGGATCGTTTCGTGATAGTATTTATCGACGATATCTTAGTGTACTTGCATTATGAGGATGATCACTACAAGCATCTGCATATGGTGTTATAGACGTTAAGAAGGAATCAGTTGTATGCTAAGTTCTCCAAGTGTGAGTTCTGGTTATCCCCGGTTGCATTCCTTGGTCATGTTGTTAGTGGAGAAGGGATAGCGGTGGATCCGACAAAGATAGTGGCGATACGGGAGTGGCCTGTATTGACTACAGTGGCGGAAGTACGGAGCTTTCTGGGGCATGCCGGCTACTACAGGCGCTTTGTAGAGAACTTCTCGCGGATAGCGCTACCACTTACGACATTGACAAGGAAGGATCAAAAGTTTGTGTGGTCGCTGGAGGGCGAGGAGACTTTTGAAGAGTTGAAGAGGAGGTTGACCACGACGCCTATTTTATGTTCACCGAATGGAACCGAAGGGTTTGAAATTTATAGTAATGCTTCAGGCCGTGGTTTGGGCTGTGTTCTGCTACAGCATGAGAGAGTGATAGCCTATGGTTCGCGATAATTGAAGGTTCATGAGCGGAATTATCCGGTCCATGACTTGGAGTTAGCAGCCATGATATTTTCTCTAAAGCTGTGGAAGCACTATCTGTACGGTGTGAAGGTCGATATATACACCGATCATAAGATCCTGAAGTACCTGTTAGATCAGAAGGACCTAAACATGAGGCAATGAAGGTGGATGGAGTTCCTGGGGGACTTCACCTTCGAGATACATTATGTGCCTAGGAAAGGAAATGCAGTCGCGGATGTGTTGAGTCTCAGGGTTCTTGCGCGTGCTAGCTGGTTGTCGGTACATGATGAGAGCTTAGTCCGTAAATTGGAGACATTGGAGATAACTTGTGTCGACAAGCAGTCTAGTGCTGGGGCGAAATTGTTTTGGACAGAGGTGCAGTATGACCTAGCTGATAGAGTTCGGCTGGCTTTGGTTCAGGATAGCTGCATGAACCAGATCTTAGATGAATCTTTGGATGGGTCAAATTCCCAATTTACTGTGGAGGATAGACTGCTAAGGAGGGACAGTCGCCTATGCATTCCTAGTGCTGGTAATCTTCAGGAGGAGTTGATATACGAGGCTCATCATACCAAGTACTCAATCCACCCGGGGAGCACGAAGATATATAAAAACATGAAGAAGTTATTCTGGTGGCCAGGACAAAAGAAGGATGTATCACATTATGTGCCCAAGTGCCAGACATGTGCCTTGGTGAAGGCGCAGTGCTCGAAGACCGGAGGTTTATTGAAGTCCCTACCTATCCCGGAGTGGAAATTCGACAACATTTCTTTCGATTTTGTGCATGGTTTGCCAAAGTCGCAGAGGGGAAACAACCATCTAGGTGGTCGTGGATAGATTGACAAAGGTGTGGCATTTCATCTCGAACAGGAAGGAAGATCCGATGGAAAAGTTAGCTAAACTCTAGGTGGATAATATTGTGTGATTGCGTGGTGTGCCCCGCAGTATTGTTAGTGACCGAGATGGACCAACTTCACCTAACTGCAAGCAAAGGCACCAGAGAACCACACCTGTATGGACACGCCTGTGACACTACCCGTGTCCTACTATGGACCAACTTCACCTCCCTTATTCGAGTGCAAGCCTAACTACAAGCACTCCATGAGCCCAAGTCAAGTCTACTGACTTAAAAGTGCACACAAGAAGACTAGCGTGAATTGGGATTTTACAAATCTTATAAAAAATAAATGATTTCATCCTCGAAATCAGGCAAATGCTATGGGGGGGAGAAAAATATAAAGTCAAATAAAATATGCTTTAAAATTACCTCAATGAAACAACTCCGAGTAGCGCTTTTGCATCAATTCAACCGGCTCCCATGTATACTCCTTCCCATGGTTAGACCACATCACCTTTAATAAATGAACACTCTTGTGGTGTAAACTCCTTGTCTCGTTGTCTACTATCTGCACAGGCTCTAATTGTACAGATCTATTGGTTGCTACTGCTCCATCAATGGTGGGGATATGTTATTTGGGCCGCAACAGCGCCTTCCGGAGAGATGACACATGAAATACGTCATGAAGGTTCTCCAGCTCTGGTGGTAACTCCAACCGGTAGGCCAAAGGGCCAATTCTTTCCAATATAGTATAAGGCCCAACGTACCTTGGGCTGAGCTTTTTCACACCACGTATTGGAACACCCTATTACTAATTTGGGTCAGGATCACTATGTCTCTAGGAAACCTGTTTTTGACCTCCTGTATAGATCTAAAGGTCAATTAGAATTGAGTCTAAGGGTTAGAAGTCTAGGTTTGGAAGCTGCCCTCAAGACCAAGGATTTTTAGTTTGAGACTAAGTCATATCGTCGAGCTCAGTACGACGAATCGTCGAACTCTAGTCGACGATCGTCTAGCTCAACTTCGACAGATCGTCGAACTCCATTCGATGATCGCTGAGCTCAACTTCAACAAATCGTCGAACTCCATTCGACGATCTTCGAGCTCAGTTCGACGATCTTGACTCAGTATTGGATCTCTATCTCTGAGCTCAGTTCGACGATCTTTGAGCTCAGATTGACGATTTTTGTTGCTGTATAAGTCCATATCGCTGAGCTCAGTTCGACGATAGCAGAGCTCAGTTCGATGGTTTCTGATGAGTTAAAGGATTTTTCAAGATTCAAATTCAGATCAGTTAAGCAGTTATTCAGCAATTAATTCATAAGATTTTCTAGCCGTTTTTATTTATTTCTGGACCAAGTTTCAAGGGATTATCAAGGAATGTTTCTTTGGACTTTCCTCCAGAAGACAATTACAATTAAGGATGCAATTAATGATAGGACAATGACTATTCTTGACAGAGGATGTTTTTCTATTCAGTACCAAAGAATAAAATACAAGATTTTTTGTTTTTGAATCTATCCATCACTCAGAACACAGACAAGAAGAACAAGAACAAAATATTCTCTGTCTAAAAGAATTCTCTCAAGAACACACACAAAAGGAGATCAACAAATCTGAAATCCTCTGATCTCTTGTGATTCAAGTGTTCAAGGCCAATATCTTTCAAAGACTCCAGACACCTAAAATTTCAGCTATTGCTGAAATTATCATTTGCTGGAGATCAAATTCTGAAGGCCTATCACCCTACAGCAAAGCTTCATTTCCTGAATATCTCAAGGACTCAGGGGGAGCTTTGACAACATCAAATCCACATAGTCTTCTCAGTTGTTTTGAGAAAGAGAAGACTTCCATCATTCTCTCATCCCCATCTCTGTAAAGGGTTTTTCAAACTCCCTTCAAAAGTTTGAGCTTGATTTTTGAGCACCTTGTCAAAAGCTTATTGGTGGCAAGACACCTGATCAAAAAATCTGATTTGGTTTTTCAGCACCTTATCAAAAGCTCATTGGTGCCCAGGGCACCTGATCAACTCATCCTGTAGTGGATTCCTACCTAGGGTCGTAGAAGAGTAGATGTACCCAAGTTTAGGGGAACCACTATAGCTCCTTGTGTCTTCTGGCTTGCTTGTCTTTATCTTTTGTTTCTGGCTGTGATTGTTTTGTGATTAGTTTAGATCTGTGATTAATTTCTGTTGTAGGTTATTTTGTGATTAGATTTGATAGCTGCTTCCCTGTTCACTCAGATTACAATAATTGTTGTAAAAAGTTTTCAAGCACCATATACTCTATTCACCCCCCTCTAGAGTATATCAGATCTAGCTGCACTTTCAATTGGTATCAGAGGGAGGTTGGTTAAACATACGACACCTTGGTGGTTGCACGGTCTAACACCTGAACCCAAAGATTCCTAGTTAGATCTGTCTTTGTAGATTTCATTATTAGATTTTGTTTTCACAAATCATGACCCAAAACAAAGATTATGCTAGAACTAGACCTCCAGTGTGCAATCTTTCCAAGTTTGCACTTTGGAAAGCAAGGATCAGATTATACATGAATTCTATTGACGAGGATATTTTTAATTCTGTTTTGATTGTTTGTCCAAGACCTCCAGAGAACTCAAGTCCAAATGATGCTACACCTCCATCAGGAACAGATGTTGATATCAAGAAATGGAAGGTAGCTGATGTCAAGGCTATGAACTTCTTAGCCCAGACCATGTCTGATGACATCTTTCAAAAGGTGGCTGAATGTAATTCAGCAAAGGAAATTTTGGATAAGCTCACCGAAATAGTGTCAGGATCAGCTGATGAGAGAAAGGACAGGAGATCCCACCTCATATCTCAATATGAGAATTTCAAGAAGGGAGAAGCTGAATCAGTTGGAGATATGTACAATAGACTTAGTCTGATAGTCAGTGAACTCAGGACTTTGGATAAGGAGATATCACTAACTGAACTTAATGATAAAATTCTAATGTGCTTCCCTAGCACTTGGGATTCAAGAATCTGGCCAATCAAGGATGCCAGAAGTTTGAATGAGCTCACCACAGAAGCCCTTTTGGGCAAGCTAAAATCTTATGAGCTACTAATCAAAAATAGAGAAGAAGAGCAGAAGGCTACTTCACCAGCTAAAAGAAAAGACAAGACAATAGCCTTCAAAGTAACTAAAGATCAGCATGAAGACAAAGTCACAGGCAATGATGAACTGCTCAGTCTGTTGGCCAAAAGATTCTACAAGATGGCCAGAAAGGACTTCAGAAAGAGATCATACAAGGAGCATGATAAGCCAAGGTATGATAAGTCTAATAATAAGGAAATTGTCTGTTTTGGTTGCAGGAAACCAGGGCACATTGTACCTGACTGTCCAGAGAACAAAAACAAGGACAGAAGGGACAAGAAAGAAAGAAGAAGAGAAAAGTACTTCAAGAAAAGTAACAATGGCAAACCCTCCACAAGCAAGAATAAACACACAAGGAAGGGATTTGTTGTTGAATCCTGAAGTGAAACTGAAGAGGAATCAGAAGCCTCATCCAACTCCAGTGATGATGAAGATGATGCAGAAGAGAAGGAGTTCTGCATGATGGCAATCAATGCATCTCGACATAATTCAGATGAAGAAGAGTCAGACTCAGACTCAGAAACTCAACTTGAAGAAGATCAGGTAATCAGTTCTTTTGATTTCACTTCAGAGGGCTTTAAATCTGAGTTTAAAGCATTATGTTTAGACTTGCTAAAATTTGAGAAAGAAATTATCTCTCTCAGAAATCATTTATCTGAACATAATACCTTAAAGTCAGAAAACCTCAAACTCTCTCAGGAGTTGGAATGTTGTAGGGAGCAGATAGCTTCACTGAAAGGTGAGCTATCTGAGGCCAAGAATCTTGAAGAATCCCTTAATGGGAGAAGTATCAAGATGATGGACATCATAAGCACAGTGAACTCCAGATTTAATAGTACACTGGTCTTGGGTGCTTCATCCAGCAAACTCATAGTTCTAACAACTCCAATCAAGTTCATTTCTGACAAAGGGAAGGGAGTTGTAGAGGTAGCTAGGAAAAATTCTGATCTGCCTAAGAAAACTAAGTCCCAGCAGAAATCATCGAACGGAGCTCGACGATCGCCGAATGCAGATCGACGATATCAGGCAAAATCGTCGAACTCAGGTCGACGATCTCTAACTCCTGAACTCTGCCATAGTCGACCGTCGAACGGAGCTCGGCGATCTGACCCAAGATCGTCGAATGCAGCTCCACGATCGTCGAACAGAGATCAGAGCTCTGGAAACTCTTTCAAGGGCAAATCAAAATCTAATCCTAGGGGTCCTACATCCCAAATCTCTAACCCTTATACTAAATGGATTGTACCTCCAAGAAGATATCATCCTGAAGGTTATAAGAGTCATGTAACGTCCCGAATCGCTCTAGGCCCCTAGTGTGTGTGTTTTGAGTCAGGAGGGTTGACTTGAGTCCTGAGAGTGCAGGGAATTGGACTGCACTTGTGGAGAAGTGGAGAAATCAGTGTAAAAAGGAAGTGACACGGGTAGGGACACGGCCGTGTGCCTACCCGTGTGCGTCGAGTTGGGCTCGACGACCCGTGTCGAGATCGTCGAGCTGTGTCGACACCAAGGGATACGGGTAGGGACACGGCCGTGTGCCTACCCGTGTGCGTCGAGTTGAGCTCGACGACCCGTGTCGAGATCGTCGAGCTGTGTCGACACCAAGGGACACGGGTAGGGACACGGCCGTGTGCCTACCCGTGTGCGTCGAGTTGAGCTCGACGACCCGTGTCGAGATCGTCGAGCTGTGTCGACACCAAGTGACACGGGTAGTGACACGGCCGTGTCCCTACCCGTGTGCGTCGAGTTGAGCTCGACAGAAGTGTCGAGATGCAAACCCGAGAAGTACACGGCCAAGGATACGGCCAGGCACACGGCCGTGTCATGGGGACACGGGTCGGGCACGGGCGTGTCCCTACCCGTGTCAAGTATTGAACCGACATGGAAACTGTCGATTGCCGCTTCGCCAGGCAGGACACGGGTTGTAAAGGACACACGGCCGTGTCCCTACCCGTGTCACATTTTATATATAAGGGGGGGGAGAGAAAACCCTAGCCGTTTTCATTCTCATTCTTCCCCTATTTTCTGAGTGATCC
>CM077157.1:78708721-78792987 GCA_039583875.1 Platanthera guangdongensis
CAAGTGTCGACACCAAGTGTCGACACCAAGGCTGGCCGGTGTCGACACCAAGTGTCGACACCAAGGCTGGCCGTGTCGACACCAAGTGTCGACACCAAGGCTGGCCGGTTCTACACCAAGTGTCGACACCAAGGCTGGCCGTGTCGACACCAAGTGTCGACACCAAGGCTGGCCGGTGTCGACACCAAGTGTCGACACCAAGGCTGGCCGGTGTCGACAGCAAGTGTCGACACCAAGGCGGGCCTTGTCGACACCAAGGCTGGCCGGTGTCGACACCAAGTGTCGACACCAAGGCTGGCCGGTGTCGACACCAAGTATCGACACCAAGCTGGCCGGTGTCGACACCAAGTGTCGACACCAAGGCTGGCCGGTGTCGACACCAAGTGTCGACACCAAGGCGCTGGCCGGTGTCGACACCGTAGTGTCGATACCCCAAATGGCCACCGGAGCCAGATCAAGCAAACGACCAAAACGAGAACGGGGATCTCTCTTCTCTCTCGAGTACATCCTCCATCGGCAATGGTAACTACTCAACCTAGACCGAACCAAAACTGCTCCTAATAGATGCAATCCCTGAGGAAAACTGAGATTACCTGGACCTTTCTACGCTAACCACGGCATGATCGGGAACAAGCCCTAGCTTACACCTCAGATCTAAACAAAGAGATAAAAGATTAAATCAAAAGAACAAAAGATCAACTATGGCAAGGATGAGGGTACATCGCTTGCCTCAATACCAGGAACTCGGTCGCGCGGCCTCCCCCGCTTGCGGATCTGGCCGCAGGGCAGCAAGCTGAGGAGCAGAAGGAAGGCAGATCCCGGCGGGGTCCATATCCATCCACCCTCGAAACCGAAATCCGACCGCTAAATCTCCAGGAAAACGACGTCCGAAGGCTAGGTAGTCCGGCGTTCTCTCCCTCTCGCACAGGCGACGGCTTCTTCCAAGCGAGAAACAGGAAAAGAACAAAAAGAACTCAGCCCTAATCTGACCCAAGACTATATATCAGCAGTAATAATAATAAACAAACCACATATCAATAATTTTTACACTTAATAGCAAAACAACCCGAAACCCGAAACTTCTCGGAAAAAGATGAAATTTACGCCGCAGCTAAAAACCCACGCTATGAAAGCAACTACGAAGTCGAAATTAGCACTCGACAAACAAAACCCGGGACAACACCTCCCGAAGCCAAAACACAAGCATTCCCTAAGAGGCCCAACCGAGTCCTCAAACGGACTCCGGCTAGCTGGGAATCTTGCCACAGGCTACAAACAGGCTACACAGGGAACCCTAAGAGCTAAGACCACGCTCTAACAATGGCAAAAAGCCGGAAATACGCCATCGTAACGCCAGCCAAAGGTCAAACAAAGCACAGAAAAACCGGGGGCGTTACAGCCACTCCCCCTAAAAGAAAGTTTCTCCTCGAAACTTTACTCACAACACTCCTGTTGGAACACCCTATTACTAATTTGGGTCAGGAACACTATGTCTCTAGGATTCTATGTTTTGACCTTCTGTATAGATTATAGGTCAATTAGAATTGAGTCTAAGGGATCAGGAGTCTAGGTTTTAAGCTGCTCTGAAGACCCAAGTGTTTCTGGAGACTAAGTCCAAATCGTCGAGCTCAGCCGACGTTTCGTCGAACTCCGGTCGACGATCGTCCAGCTCAAACTTTGGCAGATCGTCGAGCTCCATTCGACGATCGCTGAGCTCAAGCCTCTCAAGATTCGTCGAGCTCAGTTCGACGATCGCTGAGCTCAACTTCTCATATCGTCGAACTCCATTCGACGATCGCTGAGCTCAGGTCGACGATTTTGACTCTGTACTAGATCTTTATTTCTGAGCTCAGTTCGACGATCTTTGAGCTCAGATCGACGATTCCATTGCTGCTGCTCTTTTCCAGTTCGCTGAGCTCAGCTCGACGTTAGCAGAGCTCAGTTCGACATTTCAGTTGTTCTTCAGAATTCAAATTCAAATCAAGATAGAAATTATTCTGCATTTAAGCCAGAAGATCTGCCAGCCGTTTTCACTTAATTCTGGAGCAAGTTTCAAGGGATTTTTCAAGGATAATTCAATGGACTTTCCTTCAGAACATTTTATGCAATTAAGGCTGTAATTAATTCAGACCAACGGCTATCTTGGACAGAGCTTCTTCCTATTGAGATTCAGAGAATATAAGAGAGAATTTTTGTTTTTAAACTAGAACAAAGAGTCAACCAGATTAACAAGAACAGGACACTCTCCATCATACAGAGACTCTGAAAATTTTCTGTCAACAAGAATTCAGAAGAACACTCATCAAAGAGATCAAGCTCTCAAACAAATCTCAGATCTCTTCAGCTCTCAAGTGTTCAAGGCCAACATCTCTCAAGACTCCAGACACTCAACATTTCAGCTTGCTGAAATCATCATCTGCTGGAGATCTACTTTTGAAGGCCTATCACCCTCAGCAAAGCTCCTCTTCCTGAGGATTTCAAGACTCAGGGGGAGCTTTGACAACCTCACTGAATCCACATAGTCTTCTCAGTTGCTTGAGAAAAAGAAGACTGCCATCACTCTCTCTCACCCCCATTCTGTAAAGGTTTTTTCAAACTCCCTTCAAAAGTTTGAATCTGGTTTTTGAGCACCTTGTCAAAAGCTCATTGGTGGCAAGACACCTGATCAAAAAATCTGATTTGGTTTTTGAGCACCTTATCAAAAGCTCATTGGTGCCCAGGACACCTGATCAACTCATCCTGCAGTGGATTCCTACCTAGGGTTAGAAGAGTGGATGTACCCAAGTTGGGGAACCACTATATTTCCTTGTGTCTTCTGGTTGTGCATGTTTTTCTTTTGTTTCTGGCCTAGATTCTTTTGTGCATAGCTTAGTTTTGTGTTTATTTTATTTCTGCTTCCCTGCTCACACTCATTACAACAATTGTTGTAAAGCTCTGTAAAAGATTTTCTCTGTGTTTAAAAAGCACCATATACTCTATTCACCCCCCCCCCCTAGAGTATCTGATCTAGTTTCCCCTTTCAATTGGTATCAAAGCGAGGTTGGTTTAAACATACCATATCTGCTTGGTTGTACAGCTAACACCTGAACCCCAAAGATCCCAAACTAGATCCTTCTTTTGTTTCCTTTTATATTAGTTTTAGCTTGCACAAATCATGGCCCAGAACAAAGATTATGCTAGCACCAGACCTCCAGTGTGCAATCTATCAAAGTTTGCACTTTGGAAGGCAAGGATTAAACTCTATATGAACTCAATTGACGAAGATATTTTTAATTCTGTTTTGACAGTGTGCCCAAGACCTCCAGGGAGCACAAGCACAAATGCAGTCCCACCTCCATCAGAACAGATGCTGACATTAAAAGATGAAGGTAGCTGATGCCAAGGCAATGAACATTCTAGCTCAGACAATGTCAGATGACATTTTTCAGAAGGTAGCTGAATGTAATTCAGCCAAGGAGATCTGGGACAAGCTCTCAGAAATTTGTCTCTGGCTCAGCTGATGAGAGAAAGGACAGAAGATCTCATCTCATCTCCCAAATGAGAACTTCAAGAAGGGAGAAACTGAGTCAGTGGGAGACATGTACAATAGATTGAGTCTAATTGTCAGTGAATTGAGGACATTAGATAAAGAAATCTCACTGACAGAACTCAATGACAAGATCCTAATGTGCTTCCCCAGCACTTGGATTCAAGAATCTGGCCAATTAAAGATGCCAGAAGCCTAAATGAGATTACCACTGAAGCCTTGTTGGGAAAGCTCAAATCTTATGAGCTACTCATCAAGAACAGAGAAGAAGAACAGAAGGCTGCTTCCCAGCCACAAAAAGGGAGAAAACTATTGCATTCAAGGCAGCTGAGGATCTGCCTGAAGAGAAGGCCACACAATGATGAACTTCTCAGCCTATTGGCCAAAAGATTCTATAAGATGGCCAGGAAGGACTTCAGAAGAAGATCATACAAGGAGCAAGACAAGCCAAGGTATGACAAGTCCATTGGCAATAACAAAGATATCATCTGCTTTGGTTGCAGGAAACCAGGCATATAGTTCCTGACTGTCCAGAGAATAAGAACAAGGACAGAAGGGAAAGAAAAGAAAGAAGAAGGGAGAAGGACTCCAAAAGGCATGGAAACAACAAACCCTCCACCAGCAAAAGTAAGCACACAAGGAAAGGATTTGTTGCTGAATCCTGGAGTGAGACTGAAGAAGAGTCAGTGACCTCTTCCAGTTCAAGTGATGATGAGGATGATGCAGAGGAAAAGGAGTTTTGCATGATGGCAATCAATGCCTCACAGAACAGCTCAGAAGAAGAGGAGTCAGAGTCAGACTCAGAGACTCAGCAGAAGAAGATCAGGTAATCAGCTCTTTTGATTTTACCTCAGAAGACTTTAAGCTTGAATTTAAAGCCCTATGTTTAGATCTGCTAAAGTCTGAGAAAGAGATCATCTCTCTCAGAAATCAATTATCTGAACAAAGTGATTTTAAAATCAGAAAACCTCAAACTCTCTCAGGAGTTGGAGAACTATAGGGAACAGATAGCTTCACTGAAGAGTGAGCTCTTTGAGGCCAAGAAGCTTGAAGAATCTCTCAATGGGAGAAGCATCAAGCTGATGGACATCACAAGCACAGTGAACTCAAGATTCAACAGTACACTGGGCTTGGGTGCCTCATCCAGCCAACCTATTGTTCTAACAACCCCTATCAAGTTCATTTCTGACAAGGGAAAGGGAGTTGTAGAGGTTGCCAGGAAGAATTCTGATCTGCCTCAGAAAACCAAAGTCCAGCACCAATCGTCGAACGGAGATCGACGATCGCCGAATGAAGCTCGACAATCGCCGAACGAAGCTCGACGATCTCAGGAAATATCGTCGAACGCAGGTCGACGATCTCAGCCAAGATCGTCGAACGTTGCTCGACGATCCCATATGCCTGACCTCAGCCATAGTCGACCGTCGAACGGAGCTCGACGATCTGACCCAAGATCGTCGAACTCAGCTCCAAGATCGTCGAACAGAGGTCAGAACAGTGGAAAAATTTTCAAGGGCAAGTCAAAATTGAATCCTGAGGGTTCTTCATCCCAAACATTTAACCCTTATTCTGAATGGATTTTACCTCCAAGGAGATATCATCCTGAAGGATATAAGAGTCAGCCAGGGATATCTTTTATTTCTGAGTTTAAAGGTTATCAACCTATGCCCAAGGTAAACTGGGTCAAAAACAAGTAAATTGCCTTATGTGCAGGAGAAGACCTATCCAACATCTAACCAGCAATGGTATCTGGATAGTGGGTGCTCCAAGCACATGACAGGGAACAAGGACAACCTCAATTCCTTTAGAGCCAAGCTTGGACCCAAAGTTATCTTTGGTGATTCCAACTTTGGACAAACTAAGGGATATGGAGCAGTCCAGATTGGCTCTGTAACCTTCAAGAAGGTAGCATATGTGGAAGGACTGAAGCACAACCTAATCAGCATCAGTCAGCTGTGTGATGAAGGCTACGAAGTGAACTTCAGCAAAACTTCATGCAAAATCAAATCAGAGGACAACACAACTGTGTTAACAGGTAAAAGAAAGGTAACATCTACTTAGTAGATTTTCTTTCAACTACTGTAGACATCTGCTTATTCAATTCAGTTTATAGACCAAATGTTTTATGGCATAAGAAATTAGACACCTAAACCTTAGAACTATTGCTAGGCTATCCAAGACAACCTTGTTAGAGGACTACCTTCTGGCCCCTACAAGAAGGAAGGACTTTGCAAGGCTTGTCAATTAGGCAAGCAAACCAAAAACAGCTTTAAGTCACTTAATAAGAGTGATTCACCTAGGATATTGTATCTGTTACACATGGATCTATTTGGACCCATCACAGTACAAAGCCTAGGAGGGAAATCCTACACTTTAGTGATTGTAGATGACTTCTCCAGATTCACTTGGGTGTTCTTTCTAAGGAAGAAGTCTGATAACTTTAAGTGTCTGACAGAGTTTCTCAAATGTATAAAGATTGAGTTCAATACTCACATTGCCCTAATCAGAAGTGATCATGGACAGAGTTTGATTCTCTTCTTATGCAAGAGTTCTGTCAGAGTGAAGGGATCAGGCACACTTTCTCAGCTCCTAGAACTCCTCAACAAAATGGGGTAGCTGAAAGGAAAAATAGGACCCTTATTGAATCTGCCACCACATTGTTGTCAGATGCTCATCTACCTCTATCCTTTTGGGCAGAGGCAGTAAACACCTCCAACTATGTGCTGAACAGAAGTCTGATACATAAACTGAAGGGAAAGACTCCCTATGAATTACTCAAAGGGAAGAAACCTAAAGTTGACTATTTCAAAATTTTTGGTTGCATTTGTTATATTCACAATAATGATAAGAAACATCTAGCAAAATTTCAAGCCAAAGCTGATGAAGGAGTGTTTCTGGGATACTCCATGATCAGCAAGGCATATAGGGTTTATAATAAATCATCATTGAAAATTGAGGAATCTGTTCATGTTTCTTTGAGATGAAACTAACATGTCTTTCAAGGAGAAGATTTCTTCTACCATAGAACCTTTGCAGGAACACTCTCTAGTTGAAGATATGAACAAGCTACAGGTTGCTCAAGAGGATGAAAGCAGTGAAGATGAAAGCAATGCTCAACATATTGAAGCTCAGCTTGAAGAGCCAGTTGTTTGTACCACAAGAGAACAACAACACAGGTTGATGAACAATCAACACCCCTGTTGATTTAGTAACATCCAGAGACCATCCAATTACCCAAATAATGGAGAACTCTCAGCTGGTGTGCAAACCAGAAATCAGGTCAACCAAAACCTGTTGCACACCTGCTTCCTTTCTCAAATTGAACCTCAGTCCATTCAAGATGCAGAGCAAGATCCACACTGGATCCTTGCCATGCAAAGAGCTGCATCAATTTGAGAGGAACAAAGTATGGGAACTAGTGCCAAAGCCTAAGGATCATTCCATTGTTGGAACAAAATGGGTATTCAGAAACAAACTGGATGATCAAGGAGTAATAGTAAGGAACAAGGCAAGCTAGTTGCCCAAGGATATTCTCAAGAAGAAGGATTGACTACGACCAGACCTTTGCACCTGTTGCAAGATTAGAAGCCATCAGGAATTTCTTGCTTATGCAGCTCACAAAGGCTTCAAAGTTTATCAAATGGATGTCAAGAGTGCCTTCTTAAATGGAGACATCAAAGAGGAAGTCTATGTCAGACAACCTCCAGGTTTTATCTCTCCAACTCATCCTGATTTTGTTTTTAAATTGAATAAAGCATTATATGGTCTCAAGCAAGCTCCCAGAGCATGGTATGACCCTAGCATGCTTTCTCTTGAAAAATGATTTTATAAGGGGTAGAGTAGACCAAACTCTTTTCATTAGAACCCATAAGTCCCATACCCTACTAGTACAAATCTATGTAGACGATATCATTTTTGGTCTCTACTGACTCAAAATTGTGCAGAAGATTTTCTAATTTAATGCATTCAAAATTTGAGATGAGTAGCATGGTTGAGCTATCCTTCTTCCTAGGATTGCAAGTCAAACAACATGCTGAAGGCATCTTTATTTCTCAAACCAAATATGCTAATGAGCTGGTTAAGAAATTGGCATGTCTGAGGCATCTTGCATGAAAACACCCATGCCTACCAATGCTGTATTGGATGCTGATGAGCATGGGAAACCTGTTGATCAGACAACATATAGAGCAATGATTGGTTCTTTACTGTACCTTACAGCTAGTAGAGACCAGATATAATGTTTGCTACATGTATATGTGCTAGATTCCAAGTTAGCCCTAGAGAGTCACATCTCACATTAGTAAAGAGGATTCTTAGGTATGTGAAGAGTTGTCCAAATCTAGGACTCTGGTATCCAAAAGATTCAGCATTTGAGTTAACTGGATTCTCTGATGCTGATTATGCTGGATGCAGAATTGACAGGAAAAGCACCAGTGGAACTTGTCAGTTCCTTGGTGATAGACTTGTCTCCTGGTTTTGCAAGAAACAAACATCTGTGTCAACTTCAACTGCTGAAGCTGAATACATGGCTGCAGGCAGTTGTTGTTCACAAATATTGTGGATTCAAAATCAACTCCTAGACTATGGTTACAACTTAGAAAAGTCAAAAATATTTTGTGACAATACAAGTGCTATCTCCATAGCTCAAAATCCAGTCCTCCATAGTAGGACAAAACATATAGAAATTAGGCATCATTTCTTAAGGGATAATGTTGAGAAGAATAAAATTGAATTGCAGTATATCCCAACTGATTTACAAAGGGGAGATATTTTCACCAAGCCCTTGGATGAAAAGAAACATACCTTCTTCCTAAATCAGTTAGGAATGTTAGATGGAGGAAGTCTTAAATAAAACTCAAGATTTTGAAAGCTAAATTGACCAAGACTAGGCAAAATTTCTGATTTTTCTTAGTATCTAGAAAGTCTTTGATCTCTGAACTGCGCTCGACGATTTCCCCAGAGATCGTCGAACGGAGTTCGACGATTTCCAGAATCGTCGAACTGAGTTCAGCGGCCCCTCTGATAGTATGGACTATCTCTTTCGTTCAACGATCGTCGAACGACGCTCGACGCTTTTGTTCACTGAACGATCGTCGAACGGAGCTCGACGCCTTCCAGATCGTCGAACGGAGATCGACGATTTTGGAGTCTCTTCAGATTCCTTTAGGAGCCTCGATCGTCGAACTGAGTTCAACGATCTTTCCTTTTCTGCGTCGAACCCTAATATAAAACTCTTTTTTTTTCGCCGTCGTTCTCTCTTGCGCTTTCAATTTCTCTGCAAACTTTTCTTCCCTCCAAACAGTTCTACACTTGTCGTTTTGTTTGTTGATTTTTTGCAGGTACCATGGCCGTTTCAGTTGCTGTACTCTCTGCAATGAAATTTGATGCCGGGTTTGATATCGATTTCGATTCCTTCAACACCACAGATCAAATCTTCCAAGACATTCTCAACTTATTCAAAGCTCAGCAATTAACTGCCTTGATGTCCACCAGATCAAACTAGCATCAGATGAGATTAAAGAATGGGTATATACTGCCCACAACCTGGACAACAACACCATAGTCGGCTCCATCAGTGGCACCCAGGTACCTCTGACTCCAACACACTCACAGAGGTATTTGGCTTCAGGAATGGTGAGACTCTACTGATCTGTCTGGAGAAGAGTTTGCTGATGTTCTTGCCAGGATGGGTCATCCTGAGGGGAACCCTAGCAAATTGTTTAAAAGAAACCTGTCTGTGGAATACAGGTTTATGGCTGATGTTGTAGGCAAGGTCCTTTTAGCCAAGCATTCTGCTCATGACACTATCTCCAGATTCCAGCTCTGCCTTATGGGAGCTCTGGTAGACAGAAAAGCCTGAACTGGGAGAAGTGTTCTTTGATCTGCTGAAGAAAAAGATCAACAAGACCTTTGTCAACTTTGGCAGAATTCTAGGCATCTTCCTCCAGGCTAAGTGCCCTGCCCTGCTAGTCTCCTCTGGAGTGCACATCAATGCCTCCAAGAGACTCACCTGTGCCCTTTTTGGGAAATGGGACAGGCAAATCTCAAAGCCCAGCAGGCCATCCTCTCTGGCCCTTCAGGCACAAGGACTCTTAGAGTCACTTCACCCCAGGTCTCTGCCCCTGCAGAAGACCTGCCTGCTGCCAGTGCTGCTGCTTCCCCTCCTCCAAGCCCAACCCTCCCAATTCCATCCACCTCTCCAGCACCCTCCACCATACCATTTCCAGCCCATCTCCAACCTCAATTCCATCCCCAGCACCAATTTCATCTCCTCCAGCAGACATCTTCCATCCCCTTTTCTCCTATCCACCTCCTGATGTCACCTCCTCTCCATCTCTTCCCTCCTTCACCCTTCTGGATGAATCCTATATGGATGATTCCACCTCCTCTCCTCCCGATTTACCCTCCACCTCCACAACTTTCCAAGACCTTCTCCATCAATTATTGATCAACCCACCTTCACTCCCTCCATTTCCATTCCTGTACCCTCCATCTTTACCATACCCTCTCCTGAGCCATCTCTTCCACCCTTCAGCCCTCCTCATCCTGCTCCCTCACTCACCCCTGTCCCCTCTACCTCTGCTCCCCTTGAGCATGTAGATCTCCCAGCCCTTGCTGATATGTTGTATGAGCTCCTTGCTCCTAGGCTCTCCCTTCTCATGGAAGCCAGCTTAGCTCCTCTGCAACAATCAGTGGCAGCTCTCTCTGCCAGGCTGTCCTCCTTCCTTGTCCCTGCAGCAGCACCCCCAGCAGTGTGCCTTGATGCACATATTTCTGCATCCAGGCAGGGGGAGATGCCTTATGAAGCTGTTGCTGCTGCTGCTCCTCCTGCTGCTATCTCTGCTGCTGCCCCTGCTGTGTCTGCTTTCTGCTGCTGCTGCTACACCAGTAATAGCAATAGACCTAAGGTCTTTGCTATCTACTTTTGATTCTGCTCACTTCTGCTGCCTCCCAGAGCCATATGCTATCCAGCCCCCAGAGGTCCCTGCTGCCCAGCCAGAGGACTTGTCCAGGGCTCTAGTGCCCTTCTCCTGCTGTGACCCCAGAATCCTCTCTGACTTTATTCAGTCAGTGACTGCTGCTTATGATGATGCTGCTGCTGCTGCTGAAGACTATACTGTGTCCACCTCTGAAGTAATATCTGCTGCTGTTGAGCCCTTCTCACAGGATTTTCTGATGACAGAGGCTGTTGATGTTGAGCCTGCTGTTGAAGTTGTCATCTCTGAAGCTGCTGCTGCTCCTGTAATTGTTGTAACATCTGCTGCTGCTCCTATTGCTCCTCCTGTTTCTGCATCTTCTGCCCTTCAGCTGCTGTCCAGTTAAAAGAGGATTTGATGAAGAAGCTTGATGCATTGTATGATGAACAAAGCTCTGAATCTGAGGATTATGCTACTGCTTCTGATGACTCATCTGCTACAATTGCAAGGAAAAGAAAGGCAAGAAGTAAGGCCTTGAAGAGAGTTCCTCCTGCCAAAATCAGAGATGATAATGATGTTCCATACTACATTCTGCATAATTGCCCAATCACTGAGCATTGGATGCAATTCTCCAGGAACCAGTTAAAGGCAATGAAGAAGAAGAGGAAGTTTGATAAAGACTCTTCCCAGTCCAAGCACCCTCATCCTCCTCCACCACCTCCACCTGATGCAGGTGCAGGTGGCAGCTCTGGCAAGATCAGCCCTGCTAGAAGCCAGGCTCCCTACCAGCCTCATGCTAGAACATATCAAAGGGAAAGCCAATCTAGGGGGTCCTACTCTAGAAGGGGAGGGTATAGGGAAACCAAAGAGAAACTCAGGTTTACTCCAAAGGACAGTCCAGGCAGCATCCTTATTCCAGGGGTGGACATGTTTCTTCTGATTCATCTTCAGGTCCATTCCCTTATAAGCTTAGAGAAAATGTGACTGTCAGGACTCCTCAGGAAACTTCTTCCAACAGGTATGAGCCACCTGTTCCTTTGAGGACCCTGAGAAAAATCCTATGGCCTGGACTGCAAGGATGAAAGAACTGGCTGCTTTGGATCAAATAAAGAAAGCAAAGGAACAAGGGCTAGACACCTCCAACATATCCACTATGTCAGAGCAAAGACAGAAAGAGCTAGAAAGGTATGCTTCCAGAAAGTTTTTGATGCAGATAGGTACATGGAGTTACACCCAGCTGCAGTGGTTCCCAGGGCTTCAAAGCAAATTTATTTGGGTGCAGCTGATGATACCAGATCAAAACAACAAGCATTAAATCCTAACAGGGAAATCAAGATGGTAAAAGGCAAGGAAAAGGAATAACTCTGTTAGGTGATTATTCTTGACTTTCTGTGACTGCCCTCTGGATATCACATATATATACATATCTCTGTGATGGTTCTGCTCTGTGTCTGTTATTGTTGTTTTATGTTTTCTGTCTGAATGATGTTGCTTGTTTTTCAAAGTTTGTAAATAGTTTTCCCTAACCCAAATAGGGGAGATTGTTGGAACACCCTATTACTAATTTGGGTCAGGAACACTATGTCTCTAGGATTCTATGTTTTGACCTTCTGTATAGATTATAGGTCAATTAGAATTGAGTCTAAGGGATCAGGAGTCTAGGTTTGTAAGCTGCTCTGAAGACCCAAGTG
Organism: Platanthera guangdongensis; assembly: GCA_039583875.1. Taxonomy (NCBI): domain Eukaryota; kingdom Viridiplantae; phylum Streptophyta; class Magnoliopsida; order Asparagales; family Orchidaceae; genus Platanthera; species Platanthera guangdongensis. Next base: position 78,720,856 of record CM077157.1, read on the forward strand.
TTTCTGGAGACTAAGTCCAAATCGTCGAGCTCACCCGACGTTTCGTCGAACTCCGGTCGACGATCGTCCAGCTCAAACTTTGGCAGATCGTCGAGCTCCATTCGACGATCGCTGAGCTCAAGCCTCTCAAGATTCGTCGAGCTCAGTTCGACGATCGCTGAGCTCAACTTCTCAATATCGTCGAACTCCATTCGACGATCGCTGAGCTCAGGTCGACGATTTTGACTCTGTACTAGATCTTTATTTCTGAGCTCAGTTCGACGATCTTTGAGCTCAGATCGACGATTCCATTGCTGCTTGCTCTTTTCCAGTTCGCTGAGCTCAGCTCGACGTTAGCAGAGCTCAGTTCGACGATTTCAGTTGTTCTTCAGAATTCAAATTCAAATCAAGATAGAAATTATTCTGCATTTAAGCCAGAAGATCTGCCAGCCGTTTTCACTTAATTCTGGAGCAAGTTTCAAGGGATTTTTCAAGGAATAATTCAATGGACTTTCCTTCAGAACATTTTATGCAATTAAGGCTGTAATTAATTCAGACCAACGGCTATCTTGGACAGAGCTTCTTCCTATTGAGATTCAGAGAATATAAGAGAGAATTTTTTGTTTTTAAACTAGAACAAGAGAGTCAACACAGATTAACAAGAACAGGACATCTCTCCACATACAGAGACTCTGAAAATTTTCTGTCAACAAGAATTCAGAAGAACACTCATCAAAGAGATCAAGCTCTCAAACAAATCTCAGGATCTCTTCAGCTCTCAAGTGTTCAAGGCCAACATCTTCTCAAGACTCCAGACACTCAACATTTCAGCTTGCTGAAATCATCATCTGCTGGAGATCTACTTTTGAAGGCCTATCACCCTCAGCAAAGCTCCTCTTCCTGAGGATTTCAAGGACTCAGGGGGAGCTTTGACAACCTCACTGAATCCACATAGTCTTCTCAGTTGCTTGAGAAAAAGAAGACTGCCATCACTCTCTCACCCCCATTCTGTAAAGGGTTTTTCAAACTCCCTTCAAAAGTTTGAATCTGATTTTGAGCACCTTGTCAAAAGCTCATTGGTGGCAAGACACCTGATCAAAAAATCTGATTTGGTTTTTGAGCACCTTATCAAAAGCTCATTGGTGCCCAGGACACCTGATCAACTCATCCTGCAGTGGATTCCTACCTAGGTGGTAGAAGAGTGGATGTACCCAAGTTGGGGACCACTATATTTCCTTGTGTCTCTGGTTGTGCATGTTTTTCTTTTGTTTTTCTGGCCTAGATTCTTTTGTGCATAGCTTAGTTTTGTGGTTTATTTTATTTCTGCTTCCCTGCTCACACTCATTACAACAATTGTTGTAAAGCTCTGTAAAAGATTTTCTCTGTGTTTAAAAAGCACCATATACTCTATTCACCCCCCCTCTAGAGTATATCTGATCTAGTTTCCCCTTTCAACTCCTATAAAGTAGGAGAGAGAAAGAGCCAGGAAAAAGTCACAAATAAATAAGAACAAAAAAGAGCATACCAGGCACAAGATCAGGGAAACAGTCGAGGGTGAGCCTCCCTCATAGCCGACTCCAACTCCCAAGTCGCGCTTTCCACATCTTGATTTCTCCATAAAACTTTAACCATCGGAATAGTCTTCTTCCGCAATGCCCGAACTTGAGAGTCCAAAATTCGAACAGGCACCTCCACATAAGAAAGATTCGGCTCCAATTGAGGCACAGAATCCAAAACCTGCCTGCCATTTATCACACATTTTCGCAGCTGACTGACGTGAAAGACATCATGTACGCCCTGGAAATTTGCGGGCAAAGCCAGCCTGTAGGCTGATACCCCAATCCGCTCAACAATCGGAAATGGCCCCACGTACCTCGGGTCCAACTTCATATTCTTTCCAAACCGCTTGACTCCAATCAACGGGGAGACCTTTAAGAACACCGAGTCCCCCACAGCAAATTCCAAGTCCGATCTACGCCGATTGGCGTTCTTCTCATATCTTTCCTGGGCTATCCTAAGCTTTTCCCGAATAAGATTCACAGCGGTTTCCATCTCCTCAAGCGCTTCTGGACCCAACAAAGGTCCCTCGCCAAGCTCAGCCCAAAACAAGGGAGTCCTGCAGCGCCTCCCATACAAAGCTTCAAAAGGAGCCATTTGCAAGCTTTCTTGATAACTGTTGTTATATGCGAATTCCATAAGCCGCAGGCGCTCGTACCACGCTCCTCCGTGGTCCAGAATATAGCATCGGATCATATCTTCCACAATCTGATTTACTCGCTCTGTCTGACCATTGGTCTGCGGATGATAAGCCGTGGAATATCTCAAATCTGTACCCAACCCCTCTTGAAGGCTCTTCCAAAAACGAGACGTGAACCTGGAGTCTCGATCTGATATGATACTTACAGGTACACCATGCAATCTGACAACCTCTTCCAGATACAGCTCGGCTATCTTCCTCATCGGATAATCGATCTTAAATGGTACGAAATGAGCGCTTTTCGTTAATCTGTCTACAATTACCCAAACAGAATCATGCCCCTTAGGCGATCTCGTTAAGCCGGTAATGAAATCCATCGAGATACTCTCCCACTTCCACATCGGGATCTCCAAGGGAGTCAGCTTGCCACCAGGCCTCCCATGGTCGGCTTTCACACGCCTGCAAGTGAAACACTCTGAAACAAATCTGGCTATGTCCTTCTTCATACCGTACCACCAGGCAATCTGCTTTAAATCATGATACATCTTGGTAGACCCTGGATGGTAGGCAACACTAGATCCGTGGGCGTCTCTGCACACCATATCCCGGATACCCCCAACTGCGGGGACGCAATACCTGCCACGGTACTTCAAGGTACCCGCATCATCTAAAGAGAAGTCTGGTAATTCACCCTTTTCAGCTCGAAGATACAAATGCAGAAGATCGGGATCGTCCTTCTGATGCAGTCTCGTAAGCGTAATCCACGAAGGTTCCGCTACTGCTATGCTACTCTGCGAATCACAGCTTCCCACAGAAATGTCCATCAACAGAAACTCTTCCACTAGACGCTCGGCGGAAAGATTAAAAATCTTACCCGACTTCCGACTCAGGGCATCCGCCTCCACATTTGCCTTGCCTGGATGATACTGAATTTCAACATCATAGTCAGCCACGTACTCCAACCACCGCCGCTGGCGCAGATTCAATTCTCTCTGAGTGAAGACATACTTCAGACTCTTATGATCCGTGAAAATCTTGCACTGCGTGCCATATAGCAAATGCCTCCACAATTTCAACGCATAGATCACAGCTGCAAACTCCAGGTCGTGCGTAGGGTAGTTCCTCTCGTGAGTCTTTAGCTGCCTCGACCCGTACGCAATCACCTTCCCGCCCTGCATCAAGACGCAGCCCAGACCGACATGCGACGCATCCACATATATATCATACTCACTGCCCTCCGCAGGCAAGGACAAAATTGGAGCCGAACATAGCCTTATTTTTAGTTCCTCAAAAGCCTTCTCACACTTGTCATCCCATATAAAGGCTATATTCTTCTGCGTCAACTTGGTCAACGGCGCGGACAAGGTAGAGAAACCTTCTACAAATCTTCTATAATAACCGGCCAAACCCAAGAAGCTTCTGATCTCTTTGGGGGTAACTGGTCTCGCCCATTCCATAATAGCAGCGATCTTCTCTGGGTCCACCGATATTCCCTCCTTATTAATGACGTGACCTAGAAAAGAAACTTGAGGCAACCAAAATTCACATTTGCTCAGCTTGGCGTACAGCTTATGGTCTCTCAGAGTCGCCAAGACCAGGCGCAAATGTCGATCATGGTCTTCTGCATCCTTAGAGTACACCAAAACATCGTCTATAAAGACAATCACGAACTTATCTAGAAAATCCTTGAAAACTCTGTTCATCAAATCCATAAAAGCTGAGGGCGCATTAGTCAAACCGAATGACATAACCAAAAACTCAAAATGCCCATGACGAGAGAGGAACGCCATCCGCGGAACATCTGACTCCCGAATCCTCAACTGGTGATAGCCCGAACGAAGATCTATCTTGGAAAACACGGCACTACCACGCAGTTGGTCAAACAAATCGTCGATTCGCGGCAAAGGGTACCTGTTCTTGATAGTAACCTTGTTCAGCTCTCTATAGTCAATGCATAACCTCATCGACCCATCCTTCTTTTTAACGAACAGCGCTGGCGCACCCCAAGGCGAAGAACTCGGCCTTATGAAGCCCTTTTCTAATAACTCATCCAGCTGAACTCGCAACTCTTCCAGCTCTCGCAGGGCCATCCGGTACGGCGCCTTTACGATAGGACGCGTGCCTGGCTCCAAATCTATTACAAACTCGACATCTCGATCGGGTGGAAGACCGGGAAGGTCATCTGGAAACACATCAGAAAAGTCACACACCACAGGAATTTCTTCCAAACGGGGCTCACTAACAATGGACCCTACCAGGGAAACCACATAGGCAAAACAGCCAGAAACAAGCAACTTCCGAGCACGCACCGCAGAAATGATTGGAGACTCCTGGAGAGAATACCCATAAACGCTTCCTGGCTGAACGTTGCCTTTGACGAAGTCCAAGCGCTTACCCTTGCACTGGATCACAGCATCGTACCTTGACAACCAGTCCATGCCCAAAATAACGTCGAAGTCCTCCAGGTTAATCACCTTCAAATATGCCTTGGCTAGAAAACCTCCCAACAAAATTGGACAATCGAGGATACCCAGGTCCGTAACCACAGAGTCACCGGAGGGGAATTTAATGCAGAAGGCACCACCAACATGATCTAGGCCCAGGCTGAACCGCTCCACAAAGGCTCTAGCCACAAATGAGTGGGTAGCGCCGGCATCGAAGAGAACGCGCGCCCAGCGGTTCTTTACCTTAAATCGCCCTACGAATTGCATACGCATCTAAGGCAACAAGCGCTAAAACGAAAACTACAACCGAAAAGAGAACGTAATGAAATGACTGGGGAGGAGTCGAACCTGAGATAACCTGGGTTGAGGTCTGCGCTTCGTCTGCCGAGAGCACATTCAGCTTTCCTTTTCCTTTATCCACTCGCTGAGGTGGTGGCAGAGCTTGGAGGGGAACTGGCTGCACAATAGACTGGGTCTGAGGGCATCTTGTCTTGAGATGACCCTTCTGGCCGCACTAAAAACAGACCTTATCTTTTAACCAACAACGGGCAGCCTCATGCCCCTTCCTTCAACACAAAGCACACACCAAGTCTCCCCTGGAAGTACCCTGATCCGCGTGCACCTGTTCCTTCTTCTGCGCTCCCAACCTTTTAAAACACTTCTCAAAGGGGTGGCCTGGACGGCCACAAAAACTACAAATCTCTTTGACCTTCTTTCTTGCGACAGCATCAGGTTCCTGAGGGCTCTTCCCTCCACTGTACTTCCGCTTATCTTTCCTTAGCTGCTGGCCTCTGTTCTTGGCATTCTTAATGGCCTCAACTCTCAAAGCAGCTTCAATCGCACTGGCATAACTGACTGCTCCATAGGCATTCGCTAACTGCTGTATGTCGCTTCTTAGTCCACCCAGAAATCGCTTAACTCGGTCTGCCTCAACACTCACCACACCCGGAGCAAACCGACTCAACTTACTAAACTCAATCTCATACTCACTAACCGTGAGTTTCCTCTGCTTTAGGTGAAGAAAGTCGTTCATTAGCCGGTCCCGTTCGACTGAAGGCAGAAACTTACTTAACAACAGCACCTTAAATGACTCCCAAGTGCAACCTGCCACTAAGCTCTCTTTCTCCCTCAGCCACCAGTTCTTTGCCAAGCCCTTGAGCTGGTAGGCAGCGAGCATCACTCTCTGATCATCCGTAATCCCTGAGTACGAGAACATTTCCTCAATGGTAATCAGCCAGTCATCCAAAATCATAAAATCTGCCTGCCCATCATAGGTAGGGGGTCTCAGCCGCTGAAACTGGGATATGAATGCCATCTCTGGAGGCACTACAACCAAAGGCATGGGAGGAGCAGGAGGGGCAGGGACAGCTACCCCCTCTGTGGGGTTCTGAGCTCTCGGGGGCTGTCCCGCGACAACTGCTACGAGGGACTGAATCTGAGCCTGCATAGCCACTACCTGCCTCGATAACTCCTCATTACTCTGCCGCAAGCTTTCTACCAACGCATCGCTCTAGGCTCCTGACGTCTCACCCTCGGATTGGGGGGTCGATCTCGTCGGAGGACGTCTCGCCATCCTAGAATCACACAAGCTTTAGACAAATCCTAGCCCATCAATTAGAACAAGACTACCCAGTACGGACAAACACACTTAAATATGAACTTCAACTGCAAAACTTGCTCTGGGAGTTGTTTTTACCATGATGATGTTATGCTTAACCTAAGATGGTTCACCACCATCATACTAACTCAGGTGCCTAAACCATGAATGCATGTACCTGTATTCTTTTTTGACTTAAACCATGTGTGTACATATGTCATCTTGCAAATCTTTAGCTTGGCACGGGGTGCTTATGAAATGATATGCTATGCATGATGTGCTATGCATTCTAAAAAGGCCTTAGTGCATGCCATGGGCGGCGTACACATGAAATTGTTATGCATCCCATACTACATAATATTCTCATGTAACGAAAAAAGAAAACGTGCTAGCCGCATTCATGTGGTGAGGTTATGCGTCCCATACTACATAACCCTCACATGTTGCCTCCTATGGTGGATCCATATACAAACACATATTATGCATCCCATACTACATAATATGCCCTGTATACTTCTTCATGCTCATGAGTGTAGTGTTCGTGCTTCGTCCAAGACGTGCTGATGACATATCGGTGTGTGAATGGTATGATGCTAAACACTAATGCAGACAAGGGAAAGGTTGCCCAACCATTTGTCAAGCAACCTCCCTCTGATACCAACTGTCACAACCCGCATTTTCTCATCGGTAAAGATCGTATCAGAGTAGGAGAAAACATGCGCCGTGATGCCACGTCGTGCAGGGGATAACTGCACACGCTCAGGCAAAACTCCAGACATAAGATTTTGAGGAAAAACGTTGATTAAATAAGAAAGAAAATCAGTTAGGTTGGTTGGCCGTATCCCTCGGCACAGTGGATCAGCTAGTCCAAAGTTAAAACTATATTTATACGCAGCAGAAATTACTTTGGTTCAGTTAACTTGACACCCTAATTGAGCATAAGGGTCCCCGTGAGATGACTTATACGCGCATGACTCTAAGGTGAATATAATAGGTATGAAAAAAATAGTGGTTTACGTTGAAGAAAAGTAGTGTCTTTGATTTATAAACATGTTATGCATGGGGGTACATATAATAATACTTTTAGGTTTTAAAATATCTAACATGCAACCTAGCATAAATCTTTCCCAGAAGAAAGTAACCAACCACATAAAGGCAAAATCAGCAGTTTAATTTCATATCCAGTATCACAAGAAGCCACCAGTGGGCGTCAACAACCTGACACAAACCCACCGGCGAGTATGTATGTCTATACAGAAGAGTAAGGGACTACCTCACAACAAACGGGGATCAGCGATCTCAGCTACCCTAGAGGCCACCAACAAGCCCCTCCAAAAGAACTAGCCGCTGAACTGGCTACAACCTGGACCTGAGGCATTCAAGAAAAGAACACCTCAGCAAGGAAACAATCAAAAGTAAAAAAAATAGAGCAATGGGTTAATGAGCAAATAAGAATAAGGGGTACCAACCCGACAACAAACTGCTATAAGTAAAAGAAAAGTGAATGATAGAATGAAAAGAGTACTGCATAAAACACCGCAGAGCACAGCAAGTGCGAGTAATAAAACCAATGTGCCTTACCAAGAGAGAGCCTGCAACAGCACCAAGACATATACAATTGCCAAAAGAAAAGAAGCATAAACAGGAAAGGGACTAACAGTCCTAACACGGGGGTAAGCGGCAGTGGTCAAAACATGGGTCTGAATGCATAACCAGAATCAGACCCAAAAAGGGCTAAGGGGTCAAATAGTGGTAGCTTTAGGGTCCCACACACACCAACCCAAACCGGGGCAAAAAAGGCGGTGGTCACAGCTCTCCACATAAAACCACCCCTCTAGAGGCCACCAAAACTCCACCACCTGCCACGACCCAAGAGTCGGCATGAAGAAATTAGCCGAACACCCATAGCACCCCCCCAGGGAAAAAGTCACTCTAACAATCCTAAGAAACACACGAACCCAAGACAAAACGGCGGGTCCAACCGACGCGGCCTTGCACGCCTAACCCGAACCAACCCCGAGTCTACCTGACCCCAAACCAAGCGCAGCACCAGTGTCGACATGATGTGTCAACACCACGACAAGTCGATGTCGACACAAGGTGTCAACACAACCACGGCCGGTGTCGACACCAAGTGTCGACACCACAGCGGCCGGTGTCGACACAAGGTGTCGACACTACCGCGGCTGGTGTCGACACCAAGTGTCGACACCACTGCAGCCGGTGTCGACACAAGGTGTCGACACTGCCACTGCTGGTGTCGACACCAAGTGTCGACACTGCGACTGGCCGGTGTCGACACCAAGTGTCGACACCAAGGCTGGCCGGTGTCGACACCAAGTGTCGACACCAAGGCTGGCCGGTGTCGACACCAATTGTCGACACCAAGGCTGGCCGGTGTCGACACCAAGTGTCGACACCAAGGCTGGCCGGTGTCGACACCAAGTGTCGACACCAAGGCTGGCCGGTGTCGACACCAAGTGTCGACACCAAGGCTGGCCGGTGTCGACACCAAGTGTCGACACCAAGGCTGGCCGGTGTCGACACCGCAGTGTCGACACACCAAATGGCCACCGGAGCCAGATCCAGCAAACGACCAAAACGAGAACGGGGATTCTCTCTTCTCTCTCGAGTACATCCTCCATCGGCAATGGTAACTACTCGACCTAGACCGAACCAAAACTGCTCCTAATAGACGCAATCCCTCAGGAAAACTGAGATTAACTGGACCTTTCTACGCTAACCACGGCATGATCGGGAACAAGCCCTAGCTTACACCTCAGATCTAAACAAAAGAGATAAAAGATTAAATCAAAAGAAGACAAAGATCAACTATGGCAAGGATGAGGGTACATCGCTTGCCTCAATACCAGGAACTCGGTCGGCAGCCTCCTCCGCTTGCAGATCTAGCCGCAGGGCAGCAAGTTGAGGAGCAGAAGGAAGGCAGATCCCGGCGGGGGCAGTCCAGATCCACCCTCGAAACCGAAATCCGACCGCTAAATCTCCAGGAAAACGGCGTCCGAAGGCTAGGGTAGTCCGGCGGTTCTCTCCCTCTCGCACAGGCGACGGCTTCTTCCAAGCGGAGAAACAGGAAAAGAACAAAAAGAACTCAGCCCTAATCTGACCCAAGACTATATATCAGCAGTAATAATAGTAAACAAACCACATATCAATAATTTTTACACTTAATAGCAAAACAACCCGAAACCCGAAACTTCTCGGAAAAAGACGAAATTTACGCCGCAGCTAAAAACCCACGCTACGAAAGCAACTACGAAGTCAAAATTAGCATTCGACAAACAAAACCCTGGACAACACCTCCCGAAGCCAAAACACAAGCATTCCCTAAGAGGCCCAACCGAGTCCTCAAACGGACTCCGGCTAGCTGGGGAATCTTGCGAACAGGCTACAAACAGGCTACACAGGGAATCCTAAGAGCTAAGACCACGCTCTACAACAGCAAAAAGCCGGAAATACGCCATCGTAACGCCAGCCAAAGGTCAAACAAAGCACAAAAAAACCGGGGGCGTTACAACTTTGGCTGGAGGTACTCTCTTCATAGCTTTGCTCCTTGCCTTCCTTTTCCTGGCTATGGTAGCAGAAGAGTCATCAGAATCAGTCTTGAATTCATAACTCTCAGAACTTTGCTCATGATATAGAGCATCAATCTTTTTCATGTATTCTTTCTGGAGTTGGGTTGAAGCAGATGAAGCAGCAGTGGTGACAGCAGCAGATACAGTACTAGTGACAATAGAAGTTGTAGCAGCAGCAGTAACAATCATAGAGCTTTCTGGAGCAATCCTTGCAGAAGATATAGCAGCAGTACTAACAGTAGCAGCTGGAGCTGCAACAGATTCAGATAAAACACTTTCAGATACAACAACATCAGCAATAGCAGTTTCAGATATAATAGGTTCAGTAGCATCAATATCATCAGCAATAGCAGCAGGCTCAAATTCATATGCCTCTGTCATATGTATATCATCAGAAACTGGAACAACAGTAGCATCATTACTGACAGCAGCAGCAACAGAAACATCAACAATACTCTCAGCAGGAGTAGCAGCAACATATACTGAACTGACAAAAGAATGAATAATGCTGGTGTCACAGCTAGAGAAGGGCACAATGGCCTTGGAAAGATCCTCTGATGGCTGGACAGCAACTCTCTCTGGAAGACCAATTTTCTAAGGAAGACAACTGAAATACATTGAATCAAAATCTGAGAGCAGGGACCTGAGGTCTACTGAAAAGATTGCAACTGGAGGTGTAACTGGAGCTTGAGTAACAGCATCAGCAGCAGCAGGAGCTGAAGAAACAGCAGGAAATTTCACCACTTCATTAGGCATCTCCCCCTCCCTGGATTCAGATAAGGATGGATCAAGGCACACTGATGAAGGGATTGCCTGAGGAAATAGAGAGGATAGCTTGGCAGATAGGGATGCCACTGATTGAAGCAATGGAGCCAAGGAGGTCTCCAATAGAAGTGATAGCCTGGGGGCTAGCAGTTCATATAACTGGTCAGCTAGGGCAGGAATGTCTACTTACTCAGCAGTGTCTGTAGCAGAGGTAGAGAGGGATGGATGAGCAATTGTTGATGGTAGTGGAAAGATGGTGTAAGGAGGAAGTGATGGTTGAGGTGAGGGGATTGTGGAAATGGAAGACAGTGAGATTGAGATAGAGGGTGTGAAGGTGGGTTGATCAATAATTTCTTGCAGAAGTTCCTGGTAAGATGTTGATGAGGAGGGCAGCTCAGGAGGAGATGAGGGTGAATCATCCATGAAGGAATCATCAAGAAGACTGAAGGATGGAATGGTGGATGATGTGACAATATCTGGTTGAGGGTAGGAATATAATGGATGAAAGATTTCCTCTATGACTGGTAGAGTTGGAATTGGAGATGATATTGATGTTGGCGAAGGGCTGGAGATGATAATAGTAGATGGAGTTTGAGTGGTGGATGGAACTGGAGGAAATGGAATTGGAGGAGGAGGAGAGGCAGTAGCAGGCAAGTCATCTACAGGGCCAGAGACTTGAGGGGAAGTGACTATTACAGTCCTGGTGCCTGAAGGTGTGCTTGAAGAGGGCCTGCTGGGCTTGGTTATCTGCCTGTCCCATTTACCAAATAGGGCACAGGACAATCTCTTTGATGCATTAATATGGATCCCAGAAGATACAAGCAGAGTAGGGCATCTGTTCTGAAGGAAGAGCCCTAGGATACTCCCAAAATTCACAACGTTCTTGTTTATTTTCTTTTTAATCAGGTCAAAGAAGACCTCTCCCCAGTTCAATTGCTTCTTGTCCACAATGGCTCCCATCAAGCACAGCTGATACCTAGAGATAGTATCATGTGCTGAATGCTTGGCCAGCAAAACCTTGCCTACTACATCAGCCAAGAACCTGTATTCCACAGCTAGGTTCTTCTTCAGCAGCTTTCTAGGGTTAGCATCAGACTGACCCATTCTTGCAAGCAGATCAGCAAATTCATCTCCAGATAAATCAGCAGAATCTCTTCCAGAACATAACTCAAAAACTTCTGTCAGAATGGCTGGAGTCAAGGGTACTTTGGTTCCAAAAATTGAACCAACTATTGTGTTTTGATCCTGGTTGTGGGCAATGTAGACCCACTCCTTAATCTCATCAGCAGCAAGTTTGATTCTGGTGGTCATGATGGTAGCAAGTTTCTGCTCCTTGAAGAGTTCCAAAATATCATGGAAAACTTTATCAGTGGTGCTGAAGGATTTCATGTCAATATTAAATCTGGCATCGAATTTCATTGCGGCAAGAACAGCAACAGAGACGGCCACTATTACCTGCAGAAATCAACAAACAAAACGACCAAGTGTAGAACTGTTTGGAGGGAAAAACAATTTTTGTAGAGAAATCGAAAGCGCAAAAGGAGAACGACGGGGAAAAATGAATTTTATATTAGGGTTCGACGCAGAAAAGGAAAGATCATTGAACTCAGTTCGACGATCGGGGCTTCTAAAGGAATCTGAAAGGTCTTCAATATCGTCGATCTATGTTCGACGATATTGGAGAGCGTCGAGCTCTGTTCGACGATAGTTCAGAGAACAAAATCGTCGAGCATCGTTCGACGATCGTTGACCGGAAGAGATAGTTCAGACTATCTGAGAAGCTCTGAACTTAGTTCGATGATTTCAGGAATCGTCGATCTCCATTCGACGATCTGGGGGAAAATCGTCGAGCGCAATTCAGAGACCAGAAAGACACTCTAGACACTAAGAAAAATCAAGATGTTTGCCTAGTCTTGGTCAATTTTTAAACTTTTAAAATCTTGGATATTATTTTAGATCTCCTCCATCTAACATTCCTAACTGATTTAGGAAGAAGGTGTGTTTCTTTTCATCCAAGGGTTTGCTGAAAATATCTCCCCTTTATAAATCAGTTGGGATATATTGTAGTTCAATTTTATTCTTCTCAACATTATCACTTAAAAAGTGATGCCTAATCTCTTTGTGTTTTGTCCTACAATGGAGGACTGGATTTTGAGCTATAGAAATAGCACTGGTGTTATCACAAAAGATTTTTGACTTCTCTAAGTTGTAGCCATAATCTAGGAGTTGGTTTTGAATCCATAAGATTTGTGAACAACAACTACCTGCAGCCATACATTCAGCTTCAGCAGTTGAAGTTGACGTAGAAGTTTGTTTCTTACAAAGCTGAGAGACAAATCTGTCACCAAGAAACTGACAAGTTCCACTGGTGCTTTTCCTGTCAATTCTGCATCCAGCATAATCAGCATCAGAAAATCCAGTTAATTCAAATGCTAAATCTTTTGGATACCAGAGACCTAGATTTGGACAACTTTTAACATACCTGAGAATCCTTTTAACTAATGTTAGGTGTGACTCTCTAGGTCTTACTTGGAACCTAGCAAATATACATGTAGCAAACATTATATCTGGTCTACTGGCTGTAAGGTACAGTAAAGAGCCAATCATTACTCTATATGTTGTCTTATCAACAGGTTTCCAATGTTCATCAGCATCCAATACAACATTAGTAGGCATAGGTGTTTTCATGCAAGATGCTTCAGACATACCAAATTTCTTAACCAATTCATTTGCATACTTGGTTTGAGAAATAAAGATGCCTTCAGCATGTTGTTTGACTTGCAATCCTAGGAAGAATGATAACTCACCCATGCTACTCATTTCAAATTTAGAATGCATTAGGTTGGAAAACCTTCTGCACAAATGTGAATCAGTAGAACCAAAAATTATATCGTCTACATAAATCTGTACTAGTAGGGTATGAGACTTATGGGTTCTAATGAAAAGAGTTTGGTCTACTCTACCCCTTATAAATCCATTTTCCAGAAGGAAGCATGCTAGGGTCTCATACCATGCTCTAGGAGCTTGCTTGACACCATATAAAGCTTTGTTCAGCTTGAAAATATAATTAGGATAGGTTGGAGAGATAAAACCTGGAGGTTGTCTAACATAGACTTCTTCTTTGATGTCTCCATTGATAAATGCACTTTTGACATCCATCTGATATACCTTGAAGCCTTTATGTGATGCATAAGCTAAAAAGATTCTGATGGCTTCCAATCTTGCAACTAGTGCAAAAGTCTGGTCATAGTCTATTCCTTCTTCTTGAGAATATCCTTGAGCTACTAGCCTTGCCTTGTTTCTTACAATTACTCCTTGATCATCCAGTTTGTTTCTGAACACCCACTTTGTTCCAACAACAGAGTGATCCTTAGGCTTTGGCACTAGTTCCCAAACGTTATTCCTTTCAAATTGATGCAACTCTTCTTGCACTGCAATGATCCGGTGTGGATCTTGCTCTGCATCTTGAACGGACTGAGGTTCAATTTGAGATAGGAAGCAAGTGTGCAACAGGTTTTGGTTGACCTGATTTCTGGTTTGCACACCAGCTGAGATGTCTCCAATTATTTGGGAAATTGGATGTTCTCTTGATGTTACTAAATCAACAGGGGGTGTTGATTGTTCACCAACCTGTGTTATTGTTTCCTCTTTTGGTACAACAACTGGCTCTTCAAGTTGTTTTTCTTCAATATGTTGAATGCTTTCTTCATCTTCACTGCTTTCCTCTTTTTGAGTAACCTGTAACTTGTTCAAGTCTTCAACAAGAGACTGTACCTGCAAAGGTTCTATGGTAGAAGTGTTCTTCTCCTTGAAAGACATGATAGATTCATCAAATGATATATGAACAGATTCTTCAATTTTAATAGATGATTTATTATAAACCCTATAAGCCTTACTGATCATGGAGTATCCTAGAAACACTCCTTCATCAGCTTTAGCTTGAAATTTTGCTACATATCTCTTGTCATTATTGTGTATAGAACAAATGCAGCCAAAAACTCTAAAATAATCAATTTTAGGTTTCTTCTCTTTGAGTAATTCATAGGGAGTCTTTCGCTTTAGTTTATGTATCAAACTTCTATTCAGCACATAGTTAGAGGTGTTCACTGCCTCTGCCCAAAAAGGTAAAGGAAGGTGAGCATCTGACAACAATGTAGTGGCAGATTCAATAAGGGTTCTATTTTTCCTTTCAGCTACCCCATTTTGTTGAGGAGTTCTAGGAGCTGAGAAAGTGTGCCTGATCCCTTCACTCTGACAGAACTCTTGCATAAGAAGAGAATCAAACTCAATCCCATGATCACTTCTGATCAGGGCAATGTGAGTATTGAACTCAATTTGTATACATTTGGGAAACTCTGTCAAACACTTAAAGTTATCAGACTTCTTCCTCAGAAAGAACACCTATGTGAATCTAGATGACAGAAATTGTACCTAATCACCTAGAGGGGGGGGGGTGAATAGGTGACTTAATATTTTTAAACTTTTTGGCAGATAATACCACAGAGTTATAATCAATTCTTCACAGCAATCAATCAGCAATCACAGAATAAACAAGCACACAGTGAACACACAGATTTATAGTGGTTCCCCAAGGTTTGGGTACATCCACTATTCCCCTTCGCCTATCTAGTAGTGTACTAGATTCGGCCAAACTTCTCCACTATCTCAGATCCTCAGATCTTACACTCAGAACCCCAAACAGGTTCCTACAGCTCAGGCCCAAGGCCCTACAACTCAGTATTCTCCAAAGACCTACACTCAGCCACAAGGCCTACACTCACCCACAACAGGCCTACACTCAAGCACACAGGCCCTACCACTCAACCTTTATAATTACAGTCTTACAACTCAGATCCCTAAGGATCCTACAAGAAATTTAGAATACAAATGTATATACCTATAACTCAGAAAATGAGAGATGAGTTGACAGGTTCTTGATGAGTTCTTGGAAGAACTCTGCTGAGATCAACTTCACTTGGCTTTCTTCAAAGCTTCTTGAATGTAGAACACAATAGGATTGATTCTCTGCAGCTAATCTTCAATCACTGCAACTTAAGATTCAGAACTAGGTCTGAACCCTTCTTCACAGCCTGGTTCCAACGGCTGTCTTCTTGGAAGGAGCTCTCTCTCTCTCTCCAACTTCTTAGATCTTCACTTGATTCTTCAATGAATAACTAGATCTTCTTCTTTGATTGTTGATCTCTTGTTGTAAATCTCAATCATTGCTTTCTGTTGACAGAATAAACCTATATATAGGCCTTCTTCATGGTGACCGGCTGATCCGGTTCCTAACAACTTTCTGACAACTCTGACAGTTGCAGTAGACCGGCTGGAATGGCAGCTGTCAAGTCATCCAGTCAGTTCTTAAAATATTTGTAACTGTTTGAAAGTGTCGAGACAATCTGTCTTTAAGTGTAAACACTTATAGACTAAGTGTCGACACAAGTAGGCTAAATGTCGACACTAGCCGTCAAGGTGTCGACACAACTCCTTGTGTTGTAGAATTTACTTCTTGACACTGCTTCTTCAATATGTGTCGACACTGATATTGTGTGTCGACACAAGTCCTTGTTCTTCAGTACTTTGTTGAATTCTTGTAAGTATCGACACAACTCCTTTGTGTCGACACAACTCCTTGTGTTGAACTTGATCATTGTCGACACTTCTTCTTGGTGTCGTCACATGCCTTTTGTGTTGATACTTGCTGAGTGTCGACACTTCTCCTTGTGTCGACACATTCTTCATATGTTGAGACTTTTGCTGAGTGTCGACACATCTCCTTTGTGTCGACACTTGTACTTAGAATTTTGTTGAACTTTGCTGAGTGTCGACACAGCCTCCAAGTGTCGACACTTTCTTCATGTGTTGAGTCTTCTGCTGTATATCGACACATTCTTTATTATTTTGACACATTCTTCATGTGCTGAGTCTTCTGCTGTGTGTCGACACATACTTTATTATGACGACACTTATACTTAGACTCTGCTGACTTTTGCTGAGTGTCGACACAACCTCCAAGTGTCGACACTTTCTGATGTAGACGCAGTTCCTCTGGGTGTCGACACTACTTCTAAGTGTCGACACAGCTTCACTGGACTTTTCTTCATTGAGTGTCGACACAACCTGTATGTGTCGACAATTTTTGTCTGGTGTCGACTCTGCATCCCTAGTGTCGACACAATTACTCCAAGTGTCGACACTGCTTTCCTGGGTGTCGACACAAGTCTTCTTAAGTGTCGACACTTTCCTTCTGGGTGTCGACACATGGACTTAGAATCTTTTCATCTTTCCCTGCAAATACTTAACCTGGACAACACAACTCAAAACACATCAAATACATTTTGATGTATATCATTGAGTAAGGTGAGGCTTCTTCAAATCAGGTACATTCAAACCAATGTACCCAACAATCTCCCCCTATTTGGAGAAGTCAACCCTTAGTAAATGATATACACCATTCATAATAAATAGGATTATGCAATCAGGGAAAGTTCATAAACATGTATTAAACAAAACATGTACACACATATATCTCATAACAATTATGTAATAGAATTAACATACATCAGATAGTTCTAAGAACTTTATCATATTCAGTATCCAAAAGTTTACAGAATGTTTAAAATCAAAAGATTACAACTGTAAACTAAAGATAAATTCTATTCTATTCCTGCTCAGCCTCCTTGATAACTATGCCCTTCCCAGACTGTATCTTTGCTTGTACAGGGGCTTCAACATCTTCAGAAGCAGCAGGCTTCTTGTCTTTAAGATCCTTTTTCTTTATTTCTTCAGCCTTGATCTTTTGTCTCTCAAATTAATGATATGGCTTAGGAAAGTACTTGCTAGGCTCCTGGGCATTAGGAGGTAGCTTTCCCATCTTAGCCTTTCTCCTATATTGCACAATGGCTTCTTGCCTGGACTCATGCTTTCTCCATTCCAGTTCAGAATACCACTTGTTTCTGTCTTGAATATTATCCTTGGCAGACTTCCATGCAGTTAAGATAATATTCCTTGAAGTCGGGCTCCACTGTTCAAAATCAGGCCTTTGTTCAGTTTGCTCTCTGAACCTCTTCTTAGACAATATAGTCTCTTGTTCCTTGAGTAGCAAAGCTTCTTGTTCTTTCAATATAGCTTCTGGCACTGGCTGAACCACCTTTTCTATGATGATATTTTTCTTTCCCTCGGGTGGGCTATACATGGACTGTATATCTGCTTATACCATATCAAAGTCTGGTGGAGGGTAAATTACTTGAGCCACTTCAGCTTGCTCCCCTCCAAGATAAGCAGGATTAATCCTAGACTCTGCTACATTGTCATCATCACATAATGGAGGATATCCAAGGGTGGCACTGATGGAATTGGAACTCAATTTGGCATGATCAGAGCTAGCTTTGACTAACACCCTCTCCCCCTTTATGACTTCTCTTTCAATGTGATCTCTTAGATCATCCTTTTGAAATCTTATTTGGGCATCCAAATAGTTTACTTAATCTTTATAGAAAGGTTTCAACCTTTGGAGCTTTTCAGTTATCAACTTCTGAGAGTTTTCAATAGCAGAAGTAACAGTAGTTATGCCCTCTTGTAAAGCTTTATCAAACTCTGCCTTAGCAGTAGCATTAGATGTAGTCTGTCCAGCAGCTATATTCTTCATCTCTGTGACAATGGCATTGTGTGAAGCAGTCAAATTGTCATTCATCCTGAGCTGGTTCTCCAGAACATATCCTTGCTTCAGTGCAATGTCATCCACTTGAGATTTGATCTTTTCTTGATGTGTAGCTAAGTAGACCACTGCATTCCCTCCCTTGTGGAAGCAGTCAGTCATCTCCTTCTTATTCTGATTCATTTCAAATCTTATAGACTTAATGTCTTGGGCCAGATCAAATTGTAAAGACTTATGCCCCTCATCCATATATGTTTCTATTGCTTTACTTTGCTCATCAAGCTTTATTTGCATAGCAACCATCAGAGAACTGTAATCTACAGATGGTGCTGGCTGTAGTGCAGGCTGTGGTGCTATGGTTTGTAGAGCTTTCTTATAAGTCTGGCTCCTCCTCTTGAAGATTTGAAACTTTCTCTTTTTAGCTCTTGCAGCCTCCTCATCTTCAGAAGCTGATGTGCTAGCTATTTCGACCCTCTCCCTAGGTAGCTCCTCAACATCCTTTGGTTTCTCAGGCTCTTTCCTTGCAGTTTCTTCAACAATTACTACTTGCTCCCCCTCAACTTGGGACTTCTCCCCCTCAGCAGCAGCACTTTCCTGCTCAAAGTCTGTTTGGTCCAGATTAAGGAAGAGATCTTCCATTGTAAATTCTTTTTGAGGTTGTGATGGAGATTCTCTTATCTCATCAATTACTTGATTTGGTTCCACTGGATCTGCAACAGATGTGTCCTCCATGATAACATCTTGGGGTTGGCTATGAATTTGAGGTTGCTGATTAACATCAGATAATTTGTCAATTATAACTTCACTCTCAATAAGGAAATCTAATTGATTGATTTCTGTGATTACCTCAAGAATGGTTTGAGTGGCTTGTTCACTTTCTAGTGGAGTTGGCTCTTCCACTACTAGAGGCTCCCCTGTATAGAATCCTGGTGTATTGGGCTAGCCTGAGGTAGCTCCCCCTGCCTGTCTGCAGCTTCATGTCTATCTGCAGACTTTCCAGCAGTCCCAGTTTCTTATTCATCATCTGGTGTAAAGACAACATGTTCTTCAGAGCTACTAGAGGAATTTTGAGCCACAGGGGCCGTCTTCTTCTTCTTCTTTAGTGGGGTTTCCTTCTCAGGAGTTGGCAATTCCTTGGTCAAGACCCTATCCCATCTTGAGAAGATTCTCATGTCCATCTTTCTCATGTGATTGATCTTTGATCCTGCAGCTTGACTCATTACTTCTGGTATAATACCAGCCAAGTAAAGACTTAGTATCCTACCCAAATTGAGTTTCTTCAGTCTCTCCTTAATCTTCTCAAACACTACTCCAGACCAATCAGTGTTTAGTTGGAAGATTAACCTTGTCATTAGACTGAACATATATGCTGAAATCCTGTCATGTCCTCCAGACTTGCACAAGATCACCTTGCCAACAATTTCATAGAGAAATTTGCCTTGGTTGTTCATCCCCTTTCTATTGAACACTGATCCAATTTTCATATTGGAATCCACACCACACCAAGTTAATGCTTCCCTAGTTTTAGAAGCAGAAACTTCATCTTCTTCCTTAGTCCTTGGTAGGTTTAGTATCTTTCTTAAACTCTTAGGTGAGACCTTCACCTTTTCTCCATGAACCCTTGACTTTATCTTGAGTCCAGACTCGTCTAGGCTTGCTCCATTCAGAAATTCTATAACTTCTTCCTTCCATATCTTGGTTGGCTCTGAAACAAGAAAATCTAACCCTGAGTTTGCAACTAGGATTACCACATCCTTGATCTCCGGTTCTGCGTCATCAAACGCATGCTACACCAGTTCATATCCTTCATTTACGTTCTCTTCGAGATTTGGCGCCATTAGGGTTTGAAGAATTTGAATTGAGAGAAGAGAGGTTTCGACACACAAGTTTGGTCTCGAAACTTTGGTGAGCGTGTCGACAGACAATGGCGAAATCCTATTTATACCTTTCTAGGATCGAAGATGAAAGGGCACGTCAACTAACTTAAATTGTGTCAACACTGTTGAAAAGTGTCGACACAGACTTATAATGTCTCGACAACAATGTTTCGACACAAGTATAGTCGACAGAATATATATGTCGACACTTGTTTATGTGTCGACACGGCTTAGCTCGACAATTAGTCGAGACTTTACTTGGTTAATCCTGTGTGAATTCGAAGTGTCGACACCACCTTGGTTGTGTCGACACCGACCCTGTATGTGTCGACACTAATTTTCTGAAGTGTCGACACCAACTTCCTAGATGTGTCGACACCTTTTCTCTGATGTGTCGACACCAATTCTCTGTCTCGACACAGACAACTCTGTGTGTCGACACTAATTTCCTTAGCCATTTCTGTAAACTTATTCTAAGTTTATCATACCTAATTCAATTTTGAACCTATTGAATTTGGTTTCTTCTAAAGGCTTAGTATACATGTCAGCTAGTTGATTATCTGTATTAACATATTCCAGTGAAATATCTTCTTTTTCTACATGTTCCCTTAGAAAATGATATTTTATTTCAATGTGTTTAGTTCTACTATGTGAAACAGGATTGATTGCAATAGATATAGCACTAGTAGAATCACAAAATAGTGGTGTTCTACTTACTTGAATAACATAGTCTTCTAGCTGATGTTGTATCCATAGAAGTTGAGCACAGCAACTTCCTGCAGCCACATAATCTGATTCTGCTGTGGAGATAGCCATATTTGTTTGCTTTTTGCTACTCCATGATATCAGTCTTCCACCTAGGAATTGACAGGTTCCAGTTGTACTCTTTCTATCTTCCTTGCAGCCTGCAAAATCTGCATCTGAATAACCTGTCAGTTCAAAGTCTCCATTCCTAGGGTACCAAAGGCCTAGATAAGGAGTGCCCTTAAGATATCTCAGAATCCTTTTGACTGATGTCAAATGAGACTCTTTAGGGCATGCTTGGTACCTAGCACAGACACATGTAGCATACATGATATCTGGTCTACTTGTAGTCAAATATAATATGGATACAACTATCCATCTATACAAAGTCTCATCTACAGGTTTCCCTGCATCATCTTTGCTAAGAGACATACTTGACCCCATAGGAGTTTTCATGGTGCTGGAAGATTCCATACCATACTTTCTTATTAATTCTAGGGTGAACTTAAACTGGCATATGGATAAACCATTCTCAGTCTGTCTAACTTGGAGACCCAAGAAGAACTTAAGTTCCCCCATACTGCTCATCTCAAATTGTCCTTGCATAAGTTTTGCAAACTTCCTACAAAGACCACTTTCAGTAGACCCAAATATTATGTCATCTACATATATTTGGACTAGTATGATCTTGCCTCTGGATTCCCTAAGGAATAGAGTCTTGTCTATTTTCCCCCTTGTGAATTTATTCTCAATGAGGAAACTAGACAGGGTTTCATACCAAGCCCTAGGGGCTTGTTTTAACCCATACAAAGCCTTCCTAAGTCTATAGACATAATTAGGTTGGGTTGAATCAACAAAACCTGATGGCTGTTCCACGTAGACTTCCTCTTTCAGATTGTCATTCAAAAAGGCTGACTTAACATCCATTTGGTATACTTTAAAACCTTGATAGGTTGCATAGGCCAGGAACATTCTTATGGCTTCCAGTCTGGCTACTGGAGCAAATGTTTGATCAAAGTCAATACCTTCTTCCTGCATATATCCCTTGGCAACCAGTATTGCTTTGTTCTAGACAATCACTCCATGTTCATCCATCTTGTTCCTAAAGATCCACTTGGTTCCAATTATGTTGTGGTCTTTTGGTTTAGGAACAAGCTCCCAGACTTTGCATATCTTGAACTGATTCAGCTCCTCTTGCATTGCCTCAATCCAATGAGGGTCTAGGACGGCTTCTTCAAATTTCTTTGGCTCTACTTGGGATAGAAAACTAGAGTAGAGCACTGCACTCAGATTTCTGCTCCTTGTTTGTACCCGTTGACTTAGATCACCAATAATTTGATTTGCTGGATGATCTCTCAAATGTCTACTAGCTTGAGGAAGCTTGGCTCCAGGTTGAACTCCTTCAGCTTCTTCAACTTGCTGCACTCCTTGGTATTCTTCTGCATCAGGTGCATGTAGTACTCCCCCTGGAAAACAACCACTATCATCTACATGCTGACTTGCATTAGGTCCTTCTTCAATAGTGAGCTTGTCCATCTTCTTAGTCACACCTGTGGAGCTGCAAATACTTCTAGACAACTCATGGTTAATAAGTCTAGCTTCATCAAATACTACATGTACTGATTCTTCTACAACTTGAGTAGACAAGTTGTAAACCCTATAAACCTTACTATTGTTGTTGTACCCAACAAAGATCCCCTCTTGGGATTTGGCAGCAAACTTAGTCAAGTAAGACTTTCCATTGTTAAGTATAAAGCACTTACAACCAAAGATTCTGAAATAGAATATGTTTGGTTTTCTGCCTTTCACAATCTCATAGGGGGTCTTATTGTGGCTCTTGGTGATAGTTGCCCTATTAATTACATGGCATGCAATATTAACTGCCTCAGCCCAGAAATATTCTGGGAGAGTTGTGTCACTTAATAGGGTTCTACCAGCCTCAATCAAAGTTCTATTTTTCCTCTCAGCAATGCCATTTTGCTGAGGTGTTCTTGGTGAAGAAAATTCCTGAAATATCCCAAATTCTTCACATAGTTTTGTCATACTATCAGACTGGAATTCAGTACCATGGTCACTTCTTATTTTGACCACTGTACTGTCTAACTCATTCTGAATTTGTTTGACAAAGGTATAAAAGATATTAGGTGTTCAGATTTCTGTCTAAGGAAGAACACCCAGGAAAACTTTGAGTAGTCATCTACAACCACAAATGTGTAGACCTTCCTACCTAGGCTATGAACTGGCATAGGACCAAAGAGATCCATATGCAAGAGGTATAAACACCTCACAGCATCTTTGTTTTCAATGCTATTAAAGGCGGATCTAGTCTGCTTGCCCTTTTGATAAGCTGAACATATCCCATCTTTAATACACTTAACTTGAGGACCATTCC
This sequence comes from Platanthera guangdongensis, assembly GCA_039583875.1. NCBI lineage: Eukaryota > Viridiplantae > Streptophyta > Magnoliopsida > Asparagales > Orchidaceae > Platanthera > Platanthera guangdongensis. Next base: position 78,744,104 of record CM077157.1, read on the forward strand.
TCACTAACTCTTTGCTATAGAGTTGGCCAATTATCTTGTAGTTAAGATGGGCTAGCCTCTTGTGCCATTTGATACAATGAGAGACTTTCTCATCAGCTACAAGACACACTGGAGAACCATTGGTCTCACACATAATGTCTAGGCAATATACATTTCTCTTTCTATAACCAGTCAAAATGATCTCTTCATCATTTGACCTCCTGATATGACCACCATCTTTGACAAATGAGATGTCATATCCTAAATCACTCAATTGACTTATACTAATAAGGTTATGTTTCAAACCTTTAACATAAGCCACTTGAGTAATTGTTATATGGGTGCTAAAAATGTTACCAAAACCCTTGATGATTCCTTTTTTAGAACCACCAAAGGTGACTTTAGGACCATCCTTAATTGATGTGAAGTCCTTTAGCAATCCCCTAGTTCCAGTCATATGTCTGGAACATCCACTATCCAAGTACCATATTGGGGCATGACCACTTGGACTCACCTGCAAAACAGATTAGTTGACCTTAAAACCCAAAGATTTCTTGGGTCCTTGGTGCTGGTTAGTTTGACTCTTAGCAAAGCTACCTGCAGATCTTCCAACAGGCAGTTTGCTAGTCATCTTGAAACTAGAATTATGCAAACAGTCTATGGAAAAGTGGCCTACCTTGCCACAGCACCAGCACTCAAACTTGTTGTACCTTTTCTTAGGTACATCCCTAGCTGTTTTATCTACAACTGGCTTATTGAGAGCTGGAATTTTGCCCTTAGACTTGGACTGAACAGTCCTACCAGGTTTAGTAAACCCTAATCCAGTTTTACCTTTTTGATGAACAAATTCATCTATCAAAGGTAGAATAGACTTTGGTTTAGAAAATCTTGCAACAATGTCTCTCTCCTTCTGAATACTAATCTCCAAACTTTTGATTTGATCATTCTTGAATGTTATAGTCCCCATCTGAATAACAGTTATGTTCTTCAGTCTGGCTATTTCATTTAATTTTTGATCAATCACCTTCTCAAAATCAGTTGCACCCTCTTTGAGACTAGCAATTTCCTTAGCCTGACTCTTAGCCAAGGATTTGCTTTTCTTAAAAGCTTGCAATAGAACTCTATATTCATCAATCAATTGATGAATATCCCCTTCAGATTCAGACCCACCGGCATCACTTGATGCTGATGTAACTGAATCTGAACTAGCACTAGAAATTGAACTTAAAAAACAATTTTGTACCTTACTAGGTCCAGGCTGATCCTGGATTTTGTCACCTTCTGTTAATGTCATCAATCCTTGACACTGATTGTCCTCTTGCTCATATATAGAGTTCATTATCTGGATGAACTCCTCTTCTTCTTCTTCAGCAAACAGTCCAATGTAAGCTTCTGCTTCAGACTCAGTTTCTGAAGAAGACATGTCTGACAGGCCTTTGTCCTTCTTGGAAATAAAAGATCTTTCCTTCTTACCCTTGAATTGAGTCTTCTTTTTATCATTAGACTCTTTCCTTTTCTCTGAATAGTCAGCAATAACATGTCCTTGTCTGTTACAGCAATAGCATACAATTTTTGATAAAGTTGCTTTGCTTGACTTTGGCATTCTCCTGTCTTTCTTTGATGACTTCTTGTTCTGATAATAGTCATGTTTTCCCTGTGAAGTAGATGGCTTTGACCTCCACTATTTCTTCTTTAGAAACTTCTGAAAGTGTCTTGTAAAAGCTGTAAAGTCCTCATCACTCTCATTGCTTTCAGACTTTCTGCTTTCTGAATCATCTGACTCTGTCTCAGCAACCTTTGGAGGTGGAGATGGAGACTTACTTTTGTATTTTCTGGTGGCTTCTGTCTTGAATGCCACTGTTCTTTCTTTATTCTCAATTCTAGTAGTCTTCTCCTCTTCTTTCCTTACCATCAACTGCATTTCATAGGATAGCAGTTTTTCAAACAATGTTGGAGGAGGAATATCTGCTAACTTGGCCATTTCCCTAATGGCACAGATCTTGGTGTACCAGTCCTTTGTTAGGGACCTCAAGAACTTATAATTCAGCTCATAATTGCTGAATTCTCATCCATAGGACATTAGCTCATTGACAATCCTATAGAATTTCTTATAGCATTCTGTTATGTTATCAGACTTACCTTGCCTGAAACTTTCATATTCTTGTTTTAACAAAAACTTTCTGTCCTGTCTCACTTCTTCTGAACCCTCCATGTACACTATAAGAGTATCCCACATCTCCTTTGATGTCTTACAGTGTATCAAGTTCTGAAATGTAGCATCATCTATGGCACTTACAATGATATTCTGAGCCCTCTTGTCCATGGTGGCCAGAATTATTTCATCTTTTGTTATTTCAGAAAAGACTTTAGGTGTTCTCTGATTTGCATCTAACACATATACCTTCATATACATATATGGCCCTTCTTTAACTGTGTTATATATTCTAGGGTCTGAGGCTTCCATAAATAGTCTCACCCTTTCTTTCCAGATGCCAAAAATCTCTTTTCTGTAAATGGGTAACTTCATGGATCCAAGTTCCTTATGATTCTCTGTTGAACCCATGTTTCTTGATTTTATTGATTCTGCACTTACTTATACTGAATCTGCCAACAGGATCTACTCAGACAGTTAAGTCCTTTTTGAGTAACCTCCCTCTAATACCACTTGAAAGAAATTGTACCTAATCACCTAGAAGGGGGGTGAATATGTGACTTAATCTTTTTAAACTTTTTGGCAGATAATACCACAGAGTTATAATCAATTCTTCACAGCAATCAATCACCAATCACCGAATAAACAAGCACACAGTGAACACACAGATTTATAGTGGTTCCCCAAGGTTTGGGTACATCCACTTTCCCCCTTCGCCTATCTAGTAGTGTACTAGATTCGGCCAAACTTCTTCACTATCTCAGATCCTCAGATATTACACTCAGAACCCCAAACAGGTTCCTACAGCTCAGGCCCAAGGCCCTACAACTCAGTCTTCTCCAAAGACCTACACTCAGCTACAAGGCCTACACTCAGCCACAATAGGCCTACACTCCGAGAAATATATCTCCTACACTCAGGCACACAGGATCTACCACTCAGCCTTTATAATTACAGGCTTACAACTCAGATACCTAAGGATCCTACAAGAAATTTAGAATACAAAGTATATACCGACAACTCAGAAAATGAGAGATGAGTTGACATGTTCTTGATGAGTTCTTGGAAGAACTCTGCTAAGATCAACCTCACTTGGCTTTCTTCAAAACTTTTTGAATGTAGAACACAATAGGATTGATTCTCTGCAGCTGATCTTCAATCACTGTAACTTAAGATTCAGAACTAGGTCTGAACCCTTCTTCACAGCCTGTTTCAACGGCTATCTTCTTGGAAGGAGCTCTCTCTCTCCAACTTCTTAGATCTTCACTTGATTCTTCAATGAATAGCTAGATCTTCTTCTTTGATTGTTGATCTCTTGTTGTAAATCTCAATCATTGCTTTCTGTTGACAGAATAAACCTATATATAGGCCTTCTTCATGGTGACCGGCTGATCCGGTTCCTAATAGCTTTCTAACAACTCTGACAGTTGCAGTAGACCGGCTGGAATGGCAGCTGTCAAGTCATCCAGTCAGTTCTTGAAATATTTTTAACTGTCTGAAAGTGTCGAGACAATCTGTATTTAAGTGTCGACACTTATATAATAAGTGTCGACACAAGTAGGCTAAGTGTCGACACTATCCTTCAAGGTGTCGACACAACTCCTTGTGTTGTAGAATTTACTTCGCGATACTGCTTCTTCAATATGTGTCGATACTGATATTATGTGTCGACACAAGTACTTGTTCTTCAGTACTTTGTTGAATTCTTGTAAGTGTCGACACAACTCCTTTGTGTCGACACAACTCATTTGTGTCGACACAACTCCTTTGTGTCGACACAACTCATTGTGTTGAACTTGTTTAGTGTCGACACTTCTTCTTGGTGTCGACACATGCCTTCTGTGTTGATACTTGCTGAGTGTTGACACTTCGCCTTGTGTCGACACATTCTTCATATGTTGAGACTTTTGCTGAGTGTCGACACATCTCCTTTGTGTCTACACTTGTACTTAGAATTTTGTTGAACTTTACTGAGTGTCGACACAGCCTCCAAGTGTCGACACTTTCTTTATGTGTTGAGTCTTCTGCTGTATTTCGACACATTCTTTATTATGTCGACACATTCTTCATGTGCTGAGTCTTCTACTGTGTGTCGACATATACTTTGTTATGTCGACACTTATACTTAGACTCTGCTGACTTTTACTGAGTGTCGACACAACCTCCAAGTGTCGACACTTTCTGATGTAGACACAGTTCCTCTAGGTGTCGACACTGCTTCTAAGTGTCGACACAGCTTCACTGGACTTTTCTTCATTGAGTGTCGACACAACCTGTATGTGTCGACACATTCTGTCTGGTGTCGACTCTGCATCCCTGGTGTCGACACAATTACTCCAAGTGTCGACACTTCTTGCATGGGTGTCGACATAAGTCTTCTTAAGTGTCGACACTTTCCTTCTGGGTGTCGACACATTGACTTAGAATCTTTTCAGCTTTCCCTGCAAATACCTAACCTGCACAACACAACTCAAAACACATCAAATACATTTTGATGTATATCATTGAGTAGGGTGAGGCTTCTTCAAATCAGGTACATTTAAACTAATGTACCCAACACTAGAGAATTCATCTACAACCACTAAAGTGTAAGATTTCCGTCCTAGCCTTTGTACTATAATGGGTCCATGTGCAACAGATACATTATCCTAGGTGAATCACTCTTATTAAGTGACTTAAAACAATTTTTAGTTTGCTTGCCTAATTGACAAGCCCTGCAAAGTCCTTCCTTCTTGTAGGGGCCAGAAGGTAGTCCTCTAACAAGGTTGTCCTTGGATAGCCTAACAATAGTTCTAAGGTTTAAGTGTCCTAGTCTCTTATGCCATAAAATATTTAGTCTATAGACAGAATTGAACAAGCAAATATCTACATCTGTTGAAAGAAAATCTACTAGATAGATGTTACCTTTCCTTTTACCTGTCAACACAGTTGTGTTGTCCTCTAACCTGATCTTGCATAATCCTTTGCTGAAAGTCAACTCGTAGCCTTCATCACATAGCTGACTGATACTTATCAAATATAGCTTCAGTCCTTCCACATAAGCCACCCTCTTGAATGTTACTGTCCCAATGTGGACTGCACCATATCCTTTAGTTTGTCCAAAGTTTGAATCACCAAAGATAACTTTGGGTCCAAGCTTGGCTTTAAAGGATGTGAGGTTGTCCTTGTTTCCTGCCATGTGCTTAGAGCACCCACTATCCAAGTACCATTGTTGGTTTGATGTTGGATAGGTCTTCACCTGCACATAAAATAATTCATTTGTTTTTGACCCAGTTTACCTTGGGCCTAGGTTGATAACCTTTAAACTCAGAAATAAAAGACATCCCAGGTTGACTCTTATAACCTTCAGGATGATATCTCCTTGGAGGTATTATCCATTCAGTATAATGGTTAAAGATTTGGGATGAAGGACCCCTAGGATTGGATTTTGATATGCCCTTGAAGGAATTTCCAGAGCTCTGATCTCTATTCGACGATCATGGAGCTGCGTTCGACGATCTCGGGTCAGATCGTCGAGCTCCGTTCGACGGTCGACTGTGGTAGAGTTCAAGAATTTGAGATCGTCGACCTGAGTTCGATGATTTTGCCTGAGATCGTCGATCTGCGTTCAGCGATCGTCGAGCTCCGTTCGACGATTTCTGCTGGAACTTAGTTTTCTTAGGCAGATCAGAATTTTTCCTAGCTACCTCTACAACTCCCTTCCCTTTATCGGAAATGAACTTAATTGTGGTTGTTAGAACTATAGGTTGGCTGGATGAGGCACCCAAGCCCAGTGTACTATTAAATCTGGTGTTCATTGTGCTTGTGATGTCCATCAGCTTGATACTACTCCCATTAAGGGATTCTTCAAGCTTCTTGGACTCAGATAGCTCACCTTTCAGTGAGGCTATCTGCTCTCTACAGCACTCCAACTCCTTAGAGTGTTTGAAGTTTTCTGACTTTAAGATGTTATTTTCAGATAAATGATTTCTGAGAGAGATAATTTCCTTCTCAGATTTTAGCAAGTCTAAACATAATGCTTTAAACTCAGATTTAAAGTCCTCTGAATTGAAATCAAAAGAATTAATTAGCTGGTCTTCTTCAAGTTGAGTATCTGAGTCTGACTCTGACTCTTCTTCATCTGAATTATGTTGTGAGGCATTGATTGCCATCATGCAGAACTCCTTCGCTTCTTCATCATCCTCATCATCACTGGAGTTGGATGAGGCTTCTGATTACTCTTCAGTTTCACTCCAGGATTCAGCAACAAATCCCTTCCTAGTGTGTTTGTTTTTTCTTGTGGAGGGTTTGTCATTGCTACTTTTCTTGAAGTCCTTTTCTCTTCTTCTTTCTTTCTTATCCCTTTTGTGCTTGTTTTTGTTCTCTGGACAGTCATGTACAATATGCCCTGGTTTCCTGCAACCAAAGCAAACAATTTCTTTATTGTTAGACTTACCATACCTTGGCTTCTCATGCTCCTTGTATGATCTCCTTATGAAGTCCTTTCTGGCCATTTTGTAAAAATTTTGGCCAATAGACTGAGCAGTTCATCATTGCCTGTGACTTTGTCTTCAGGCTGATCTTCAGTTGCTTTGAAGGCTATTGTCTTCTCTTTTCTTGTGGCTGGTGAGGCAGCCTTCTGCTCTTCTTCTCTGTTCTTAATGAACAGCTCATAGGATTTGAGCTTGCCCAAAAGAGCTTCTGTGGTGATCTCATTCAGACTTCTGGCATCCTTGATTGGCCAGATTCTTGAATCCCCAGTTCTTGGGAAGCACATTAGGATTTTGTCATTAAGTTTAGTTAGTGATATTTCCTTATCCAAAGTCCTGAGTTCACTGACTATCAGACTTAGTCTATTGTACATATCTCCAACTGATTAAGCTTCTCCCTTCTTGAAATTCTCATATTGAGATATGAGGTGGGATCTCCTGTCCTTTCTTTCATCAGCTGAGCCTAAGACTATTTCAGAGAGCTTATCCCAGATTTCCTTTGCTGAATTACATTCAACCACCTTTTGAAAGATGTCATCAGACATGGTCTGGGCTAAGATGTTCATAGCCTTTGCATCAGCTACCTTCCATTTCTTGATATAAGCATCTATTCCTGATGGAGGTGGAATAGCATTTGTACTTGTGTTCTCTGGAGGTCTTGGACAAACTGTCAAAACAGAATTGAAAATATCCTCGTCAATAGAATTCATGTATAATCTAATCCTTGCTTTCCAAAGTTCAAACTTGGACAGATTGCACACTGTAGGTCTGGTGCTAGCATAATCTTTGTTTTGGGCCATGATTGGTGAAAACAAAATATAATAATAAAAGATGTAACTAGGAATCTTGAGGTTTAGGTGTTAGCCTATGCAACCACTGAGATGTGGTATATTTAACCAACCTCCCTCTGATACCAATTGAAAGTGCAGATATATCTGATATACTCTAGAGGGGGTGAATAGAGTATGGTGCTTAAAAACTTTTTACAACAATTGTTGTAATCTAAGTGAACAAGGAAGCAAATATTAAATCTAATCACAGAGTGGCCTACAAAATAAATTAATCACAGATCCTAACAAATCACAAAACAATCACAGCCAGAAACAAAAGATAAAGACAAGCAAGCCAGAAGACACAAGGAGCTATAGTGGTTCCCCTAAACTTGGGTACATCCACTCTTCTACCACCCTAGGTAGGAATCCACTGCAGGATGAGTTGATCAGGTGTCCTGGGCACCAATGAGCTTTTGATAAGGTGCTCAAAAACCAAATAAGATTTTTTGATCTGCTGTCTTGCCACCAATGAGAATTTGACAAGGTGCTCAAAAACCAAGCACAAACTTTTGAAGGGAGTTTGAAAAACCTTTTACAGAGATGGGGATGAGAGAATGATGGACGTCTTCTCTTTCTCAAAGCAACTGAGAAGACTATGTGGATTTTGATGTTGTCAAAGCTCCCTCTGAGTTCTTGAGATGTTCAGGAAATGAAGCTTTGCTGTAGGGTGATAGGCCTTCAGAACATTGATCTCCAGCAATTGATGATTTCAGCAACAGCTGAAATGTTAGGTGTCTGGAGTTTTGAAAGATGTTGGCCTTGAACACTTGAATCACAAGAGATGTGAAGGTTTCAGAAGGTTAATCTCCTTGGATGTGTGTTCTTGAGTGAATTATTTTAGACAGAGAGTGTCTACAGCTTTCTTTCTTTTTCTCTTGAGAGATTATTGTTGAGAAAGATGTTGTCCAGAGAATATTATAGCAGAGAAAAAATTATTCTTCTTCTTCTTGTTCTGCTTATCTGTGCTGTGTACTGAGTGTTGAGTGTTGGAGAGATTAAAAAAAATCTTATATTTTATTCTCTGGTTCTGAATAGAAAATCATCCTCTGTCAAGAATAGACGTTGGCCTATCATTAATTGCATCCTTAATTACAAATGTCTTCTGGGGGAAAGTCCAAAAAAACATTCCTTGATAATCCCATGAAACTTGGTCCAGAAATAAATGAAAACGGCTAGAAAATCTTCTGAATTAATTGCTGAATAACTCCTTAACTGTTCTGAATTTGAATCTTGAATAACACTAAATTCTTCAGAAAGTCGTATAACTGAGCTCCACTATCGTCGAACTGAGCTCAGAGATTTGGACTTAGACAACAACAGAGATCGTCGATCTGAGCTCAACTATCGTTGAACTGAGCTCAGAGATAGAGAATCAAAACTGGAGTCAAGATCGTCGAACTGAGCTCGAAGATCGTCGAATGGAGTTCGACGATTTGTTGAAGTTGAGCTCAGCAATCGTCGAATGGAGTTCGACGATCCGTCGAAGTTGAGCTAGATGATCGTCGATTGGAGTTCGACAATTCGTCGTACTGAGCTCGACGATATGGATTAGTCTCCAAATTGAAAATCCTTGGTCTTGAGGGCAGCTTCCAAACCTAACTACTTACCCTTAGACTCAATTCTAGTTAACCTTTAGATCTATACAGGAGGTCAAAAATAGGTTTCCTAAAGACATAGTGATCCTGACCCAAATTAGTAATAGGGTGTTCCAACAAACACCACAGCGGAGCCCATGCATACTATGGCCCAGTGGGGTCTTGGGTAGATGTGCACCAAGAAAACAGCCAGAACTAGCCATGTTTGACCCGGAAGGGGCCTCGGAAGTAAGCACGATGACATAGCCCAACCTTTCACTTAGCACGGAAGGGGCCCCGGGACGTGAACACCGAGGACACAGCCCAACCGCCCAAAGTCTAACTGTCAACTCCCGTCGGTGTGACGATCGGAGAGCCCGTAGACGTGCCACACTATCCTTAACCCAGGATTACGACACCACGTTTCAACTCACACCGCATGCAAATGCCTCCTCGCCATAACATGGAAGGGGCCTCGGAAGTAAGCACGAGGACACATCCCAACTATCCATCCATACCTTATCTCAACACAAACCAAACAAGTGATGGTCAACACCGCACTCACATCCTCTCACAATACTACCCGTAGGGAGACGTTGCTCTAAGTATTGGACTACTAAACTCATTCCATTAATTAAACATACTCATGGCCATAATTTATTCTTCTACATGACATTCCAAATGATGACAACATAATATAAACATGATGCGCATATAAAGATCTATCAATCTTTCCAAAAGTACAAACATATTATAAACATTATGCGCGTATAAAGATCCATCAATCTTTCCAAAGGATAACAACATATTATAAACATGATGCGCATAAATAACCATCAATCAATTTCTATCAAGTCAATTCATTTAAGTAAGCTTGCTTCACAATTGGATTATATGAAATCTGATTAATAAACTCCATTAATCATGCAACTAAAATGATTAATTATAAAAGAGTTCATCCAAGCCAAGTAACTTGCAATATTAATTCCACCGAATCCAAATCCATATTATATAAGCACAAAATTTAGGTGCAAAGTAAATCTGGGCAGCAAATTCGACCGGAGATTCCCGAAGCTACATGAATCCGGTGAAGACGTGTAACACCTCGATGGAAAGGTCTTTCCATGGGCTACAACTATTATATTCAGACTGCAACCCAGATTTGAATGTATCCTATTAGAAACCAGCCTTGAGTTCCGCTGCATACAGAACACAATTTCTGCATGCAGGATTTATTGAACACCATTTTTGTTTAGACGTTCCTATGGCTACAGGTATCACCTGAAGTCGCGCAGCCACCCGTTGGAAAGGTATTTGCAAGGGCTTCAACGTTTGTGTTTAGTCAAAAGCCCAGATCTGGACAAATCATTCATGAAAATGGCCTAGAAGATCACTGCGCACAGAATATAGATTCAGCACGCATCTTGAGGCGAAACGAACGACATCAGCACATCTTCCTCCTCAAGTCGATCCTCTCAAATCTCCTCCAGAAATTTCCTCCACCCTTATTCACCCTCATGAGGCCTTTACTCTTCACGAAACCGTCCCCCATCTCCACATAGAAGATCAGAGAGGTTGAAGACACCACTAACCAAGGGCACAAGCCCTTGATCGGCCTCATCCTAGAGAAAAACATCTTCTCACAAGTCAAGACTCCACTGAGTTGACATCTCGCCTATATATCTACAGATCTAGCACCAAGGGAGAGGGTAGGAAACTCACTTCGATTCTAGCGGTACCACCATGTCCGACAATGGATCGTGTAATCTTTCGCGGAGGCATCTTCTCCTTCACAGCAATGGCGGATTTTCCCTCCCTAGAACTTGCTCCTGCAGTTCTCTTTCTACAGAAGTTTTCTTAGAAAATCGGACTGGAAAGAGAAGTGAAATTGCTAGGGTTTTCTAAGCCCTTTTAAAGTGAAACGCCATCGGTCACGCTAATGGTCACGCCCGTGAAATGGGCAGTGACCCCTATCAACTATCGAGATTTCGTCAAACTCAACTAAAGTCATCGACTGGAGAACACGCCCCGTTCACGCCGATGGTCATGCCCATGGTCACGCCCATCACACCGGGCGTGACCCCTATCAACTACTCGAGGATTCGTCAAACTCAACCACAATCGTCGACCGGATAACACGCCCCGGTCACGCCCATGGTCACACCCGTGACAGCGGGCGTGACCCCTATCAACTACTCGAGTACTCTACAACTACTCGAGTACTCGACAACTGACTGGATAGTCATGGGCATGGTCACGCCCGTGTTAGACAAGTCACACCCGTGACATGGGCGTGAAACTCACTATGTCGAGAATTCACTACCCGTGTCCTACTCTGGACAACTCGAGGGCTGGTTTCTCCTACATTCCCAAGTGCAGCCCAATTTCCAGCACTTCCCTGGACCCAAGTCAGCTCTCCTAACTCATAAAACGTGCACAAGGGGCCTAGTGTGAATCAGGACATTACAGTAGAAGAAGCCAAAATCCAGGCAGTACAAAATTTGCCGCCACTCAGGATGACTGCGAACATCCGGAGTTTTCTCAGTCTGCCCTACCCCTAACTACTCTCACCAGTAAAGACGTCGCATTTTGATGGATGCCGGAGTGCGAGGTTGCATTCGTCGATCTAAAGAAGCTGCTGACTTGTGCGCCAATCCTTACGATCCCCACAAGGACCGAGGGATTTAAAATCTACACTGATGTCTCCCTGAAGGGATTGGGAGTTATTCTACTGCATGATGGCAAGGAAGTGGCCCACACATCTCTGCAAATAAAGCCGCATGAACTAAATTACGCAGCACACGATTTAGAGTTGGGCGCCATCGTCTTCACCCTTAAAATCTAGAGGCATTATCTGTATGGAGTAAGATGTGAGATCTTCTCCGACAACAAGAGCCTCAAATATATCTTCACGCAGAAAGAGCTGAATTTCTGGCAGTGTCGATGGCTAGAATTCCTATACGATTACGATTTCGCTCTCCAATATCAACACGGGAAGGATAACAGAGTCGCTGACGCCTTGAGCTGCCAGACTGCGATAGACGGGTGTTGGATGGAGTAGATCCCCAAGGAGCTATTCCAGTCCTTGATAAACTTGGAGATTACCCTAGTTGCCTGAGGAGATCCGGAAGAGTACCATGTTCAGCTGTATTGGACGGAGATCCAATTCGACATCTGAGATCGGATACGTGAAGCTCAGAAGATTGACCCAGAGGTAATGCCAATCATCCGATCTCTACAAGGAGGGGCACAGGAGGATTATAATCTGCATAATGAGATTCTATAATTCAAGCATCGTATATATGTTCCCACTATTGTAGAAATTCGTGAAGAAATTCTGCAAGAGGCCCATCTGTCCAGGTACTCGATTCACCCAGGTATGGTTAAGATGTCCGGGACCTGCGTCGGACCATTTATTGTCCTGGAATGAAAAGAGATGTCACAAACTTCGTGGCCCAGTGTCAGACTTGTAGAAGATTAAAACCGAATACTGCAGTCTAGGAGGCCTATTACAGCCCCTGCCAATACCAGAATGGAAGTTCGAAGATAGCTCCATGGACTTCGTCAATGGCCTACCTCGATCCCGCGCTGTGAATGACTCAATTTTGGTGGTCATAGATCGACTCACCAAGATTGCGCGGTTCATTCCAAATCGACAGGGTGACAGAGTGGATATCCTGGCCAGAATGTTCCTAGAGCAAGTGGTCCGATTTCACGGAGTACCAAATTCCATCGTATCAGATTGTGACGGGTGTTTCACATCTTAGGAGTGGAGGCGGGTACAAGCATACTTGGGAACCAAATTGTCCTTCAGCACCACCTTCCACCCGCAGATAGACGGACAGACGGAGAGGACGAACCAGGCGATGGAGGATCTTCTTTGATTGTGTATAGTGGAACACAATGAGTCATGGGAGCAGCTGCTGCCACTAGTCGAATTCTCTTACAATAATAGTTACCAGGCTAGAATTAAGATGGCTCCGTACGAAGCATTGTATGGGAGATGTTGCCAAACGCCGTTGACTTGGGCTCAGGAAGAGGACCCAGAAGCCTTGGGAGTGGCTTACATTGATGAGACTACGACAATGATACGGCTGATCTAGGAGTGAATGTGGGAAGAGCAGAGCCGACAGGCTAAGTACTATGAAGCGCGACACCGACCGGTGGAGTTCAGCATGGTGGAGATGGTGTTTTTGAAAATAAAGCCCATGCATGGTGTCTCCCGGTTGAGAAAGCAGAAAAAGTTAGATCCCCGCTACTTGGGCCCCTATCCGGTGATAGAGCGTGTGGGCCCCGTTGCCTATCGTTTAGCCTTGCCCCCGGAGTTGGGGAATCTTAACGATGTGTTTCACGTCTCATCCTTAAGACGAGTCCTATGGCAACCAGAGCAGCAACTTCCTACCTCACCGGTGCAACGACAGTTGATGCATGTAAATCGTCAAGCGCACCAGTTGCACAAGTAATAAAATTTGGGAATAAATCCCCGAGTGTCGGTCTCTTGCGGAATGCAATTAGCATAAACCGGCAACAGTTCAGAAAATATTGTTATGAGGGTTATACTTAGAAAAAAGTAAAAAAAGGGGGGGCTTGAGAGATTGTGGTTTCTTGATCTACTAAACTAATTAAAGCTATGTGGGTCGAATGCACCGCTTTGTAAGGTGAGGTGAGTGTATCGGCCGCGATGCAGAACTTCGGTTGGGCGAGTGTGCGGAAAGCTAAAGGGTGGAAGTGTTCTGTGCAGAGTGCAATCGAGTGAAACAAGGGTATGAAGTGGATGTGGATTGGGCGAGGCGCATTCATACACACAACTCACATGCAAATGCAAACCACAAACATCCACTTAGACATATAGTAGAAAATGTCATTCATTACAATAGCAAATTATTCCATACAACGGAGGAAGAGGAAGAAGAGTAAACCACTAGGGGATGAAGGTCCACCGCATGTCGTGGCCGGAATAGCGAGTTGTCAATCCGCTTCCAAGCTCAGTCCGAGGAGGCTTCCGGTACCAATGAGCTATCACTTCGAAGGCCTTTGAGTCCGTTCTCTAGGTTGTCTTCTTCTCCAACTTCGGTGGAAAGCTTGGAGTTGAGGTAATCAATGGCCGGGAGCTTGGCCGGAGGGTTTGGAAAGCTTTGGAATCACCGGCTATGGACTCTCGATGAAGGTGGAGGTGGATGGAGCAACTGGAGAAGTAGAATGACACTACTTACGCACTCCCCGATTGCAGAAATGACGAGTGTTAACCTAAATCGCGGAGCAGGCCCTTAAATATGGAGGCAGCAAAAGTAGAGCGCACGATCAGTGGTGCACGAGTAGTGGTCGTGCGCACTGTTGGCCGATGATCGTACGTCATTTCCAATTAAACCTGCAACTTGGACAGAAACATCAGCAGATATGTGCATGATCAGTAGCGCACGACCGGTGGTCTTGCGCAGTAAATCCACTGATCGTGCGATTGGCTAGGACATATTTGCAGAAAGCAAGGGGTAAACACGCATGAGCAGTGGCGCACGACCAGTGGTCGTGCTCACTATGACCAGTGCTCGTGCGATTACCCCGGTAGAATTAGGAAAAGGAGAATGTAATGTGTATGATCAGTGGCGCACGACCAGTGGTCGTGCGCAGTAAGTCCAGTGATCGTGCGCAGTGTTCCTGTATCGTCGGGGTCTCCCGAACGTTTCTGGAGCACGCACACGATCCCTGCACAAGCAGAAGAGGCAGATAGGCCACCAAAAGTGCACACCACACTCTCAAGACACGGCTAAAGAACAACAAAAACACCTAAACATCTAAAGCACACAGAAACGGGTCTAAAGTGCACTTCATGCACCACTTCATGCATCTTAGGGTTCAGTCACCTTTGAGGTTGGGCCAGCGGTTTGTATTGATCTTCAAGCAGAATCTTGTGCATGCAAAACGTCAGGCTGATCCCTTTTATGTCGGCTAATGAACGTCCAAAAACATTTTTGTATTTCTTTAAGACATCGATCAGGGCGAGTTCGTTATCGGCGGAGATGGATGCGGAGATGATGACTGGGCACGCTGTGCCTTCCTCTAGGAAAGCGTATTTTAGGGATTCGGGCAGCGCCTTCAGAGTTGCAGCAGTGGTTGTGATGGTAGATGTGATGAAAGGTTCTTTGGTTGGTTGCGGGGTTCTCAGGACATTAGTTTGGACGGTTGTGTCGGATGCATCTTCCTCTTCCCGCACTGGCTCGGCTTGGTCAAGAATCATTTTCCTGTACATGTCTGGTTCGTCTATCAAATCTGCTTTGTCACACTTGGTGATTCTGAGACGTTGGGTAGGTTCATGGACGTTGAACGAAATTGAATCTTCCCCCAGGCTTAGGGTTATCTCTCCTTGGTCGACGTTGATAATGGCACAGGCTGTGGCGAGGAAGGGCCGTCCTAGGATTATAGGTACTTTGGGATCGGCCATCATGTCGAGAACGACAAAATCTGCAGGAAAGGCGAGGTTGTTGACCATGACAGTGAGGTCTTCGACTATCCCGACCAGTTGTTTTATCGATCTGTCAGATAATTGCAACCTCAGGTGGGTGGGCTCTATAATCCCAACTCCTAGCTCGTGGAAGATGGAGAGCGGTATTATATTTATTGAATTTCCCAAATCACATAATGCACGGCCGAATCTGTGGAGGCCGATTCTGCAGGGGATGGTGAAACTGCCCGTATCTCTGCGTTTGGTTGGGGAATAGTTTGCGAGGAGAGTTGAGCATTCTTCGGTGAGATTGATCGTTTTCTGTCCTTCTAAAGATTTATGCCGCGTGATGAGGTTCTTTAGGAACTTGGAATATCCTGGGATCTGAGTGATAGCTTCTGTTAGTGGTATGCTTATTTGGACTCGTTTCATGATCTCGAGGAATTTATGGAATTGCTTTTCAGCCTTTTTATTTTGCAGTCGATGGGGAAATGGCGGCTTCAAGGCGTTCTTCACAGGTTGTGGTACTGCCATGGGTTCTTGCTCGGTCGGTGAGGACGGAGGTTTCTTTATCAAATCGACAATGGGCACGCGGAGTGATTGTGTGGGAGGATTAGGAGACGAGGCCCTCTCTAGACTTTTTGCGCTTCTCAATCTCATTGTATGTACCGTTTCTTGTTTCTGATCGACTGAACAAAATAACATTTCCGTGAGAATCCCTATGGCGGTTTGTAGGCGCCGAATGGTGGTGTCTTGGTCGTTGAACATCTCCATCATTTTGCACGCATAAGAGAAAAATTGTTCTGTCTTTGACGAGGGATTGTGGTCGGTGGCTTCATCAGAGACTACTGAATTTATCTCTACCGGAAGGTCAGGAGAAGCCGGAGTGTTCCAATGTCTACTAGTTTGGGCAATGTTGTTTATTACTTCCCAAGCATCCTCGCTGGATTTGTTAAACAGAGTTCCGCCAGCTGCGACTTCGAGTAATAGCCGGAATCTGTCTGAGATGTCGAAGTAGATAGTTTGGATTAGGAGGATGTCTGACAATTCCACTCTGCAGCATTCCCTTCACAGGGACTGGAAATGCTCCATTGTATCGAACAAGGTCTCTTCATTTCTTTGGGTGAAGGTGATGAGATCCTTGTAATTTTCTATTGCTAGCATTGGTTCTCGGAATTTGGCCAAGAATTTCCCTTCGAGTTGTTTCCAGGATGAGGATATTCCCTTTCGGATATCTTGATACCATCGCTTTT
This sequence comes from Platanthera guangdongensis, assembly GCA_039583875.1. Taxonomy (NCBI): domain Eukaryota; kingdom Viridiplantae; phylum Streptophyta; class Magnoliopsida; order Asparagales; family Orchidaceae; genus Platanthera; species Platanthera guangdongensis. Next base: position 78,760,803 of record CM077157.1, read on the forward strand.
CTTCGTCTTTCAGAGAAAAGGAGAAGAGTCAGATCCTCTGCTGCTCATTTTTTGCAGCGTTTGGCATACAAGTATTGTAAATTTCTAAGAACCTAAGCACGTGGCATAATGCATGTACTTTTTCGTCTCCGCTGAATTGGCAGTTTTCAATGATGTATTTGATGAGGTCAGGCGAGATCTCGAAACTATTATTTCTCGTTTCTGCTCGGTATGTGAGGTTGGTAAGGCTTGCTTTATAAGTCTGTTGCTGAATAGTATTCATTGAAAGTGGCATGAATGAAAAGGGGTTAGTAGGCTACTAGATCTCCTGTGCATCGACCTGCATTCACAGTGGCAAACTACACAAGGAAACAGCAGTCAAAAACACTAACTCTTATAATAATATTTTCAGTCATCCTAGGTCGCTCTATAGTTTCTTTCCCCGGTAACGGCGGCAAAAACTTGGTGCGTGTAAATCGGCAAGCGCATCGATCGCACAAGTAATAAAATTTTGGAATAAATCCTCTAGTGTCGGTCTCTTGAGGAATGCAATTAGCATAGAGAGGCAACAGTTCAGAAAATATTGTTATGAGGGTTATACTTAGAAAAGAGTAAAGAAAAGGGAGCTTGAGAGATTGTGGTTTCTTGATCTACTAAACTAATTAAAGCTATGCGGGTCGAAGGCACAGCTTCACAAGGTGAGGTGCGTGTATTGGACGCGATGCCGAACTTCGGTTGGGCGAGTGAACGGAAATCTAATTGGTGTAAGTGTTCTTGTGAGGATTGCAATCGGTTGAAACAAGGGTATGGAGTGGATATGGAGTGGGCGAGGCGCATTCACACACACAACTCATAAGCAAATGCAAACCACAAACATCCACTAAGACATATAGTAGAAAATGTCGTTCATTACAATAGTAAATTATTCCATACAACGGAGGAAGAGGAAGAAGATTTAACCACTAGAGGATGAAGGTCCAACGTAGGTCGTGGCCGGAATAACGAGTTGTCAATCCACTTCCGGGCTCAGTCCGAGGAGGCTTCCGGCACCAACGAGCTGTCACCTCGAATGCCTTTGAGTATGTTCTCTAGGTTGTCTTCTTCTCCAACTCCGGTGGAAAGCTTGGAGTTATGGTCATCAATGGCCGGGAGCATCGCCGGAGGGTTTGGAAAGCTTTGGAATCACCGGATATGGACTCCCAATGAAGGTGGAGGTGGATGGAGCAGCTGGACAAGTACAATGACACTTCCCGCACACTCCCCGGTCGCAGAAATGATGAGTGTTGACCTAAATCGCGGAGCAGCCCCTTAAATACGGAGGAAGCAAATGCAGAGCGCACGATCAGTGGCGCACGACCAGTGGTCGTGCGCACTGTCGGTCGATGATCATGCACAATTTCCAATTAAACCTGCAACTTGGACAGAAACATCAGCAGACATGCGCATGATCAGTGGCGCACGACCGGTGCTCGTGCACACTAAATCCACTGATCGTGCGATTTGCTAGGACAGATTTGCAGAAAGCAAGGGGTAAACGCGTACGAGCAGTGGCACACTACCAGTGGTCGTGCGCACTATGAACAGTGCTCATGCGATTACCCGGGTAGATTTAGGGAAATGAGAATGTAATGAGCACGTTTAGTGGCGCACAACCAGTGGTCATGAGCAGTAAGTCCAGTGATCGTGCGCAGTGTTCCTGTATCGTCGGGGTCTCCCGAGCGGTTCCGGAGCATGCACAAGATCCCTGCACCAACAGAAGAGGCAGATAGGCCACCAAAAGTGCACACCACATTCTCAAGACACAGCTAAAGAACAACAAAAACACAAAAACATCTAAAGCACACAGCAACGGGCCTAAAGTGCACTTAATCATGAAATAGGCAAGTAAGAAAATATAAGCAGTTATAACTCTCAAGTGCAGTGCTAAGACGATAAAACTGGCCCAGATGAGTCCAAAAATCAGTGTAATATTTGGACTCATCAATAGTTAGATAGATCCGTCCAATTCGAACCTGTCAGAGTAGTAGATTACAAGATGAAGACACTACGTAACAAGACCATCCCGATGGTTAAGATACTATGGTCAAATTGCAGATGAGAGGAGTTCACGTGGGAACCTGGAGAACTCCTCCAAGAGAAACACCCAGAGCTCTTTCTCCAAGTGTGTTACTTTTCCCCCTACTTCAAGTAAATTTTCGGGGATGAAAATCCTTTTATTTTTATTAGATTGTAACATCCCGACTTTTATTGGGCCACCAGAGCCCTAGTGGGCCCAATAAAAGTGGCTGAAACCCTACCCATGACTCGGTGGGAGATAACCCTAGACGTGAAATAGTGCTAGATAATACCGAATTGAGTTCTGTCGACTCCTGTGACCTCATATAACCTAGACAGGTGCATTGAAACTCATCGTGTCACAATCCGAGATATAAGAACAGATTTAGACAGTTTGACCATTTTAGCGCGCTACGACACGCAATTTTTGGACTTTCGCCAAATGGACTCCGATTCAACCCCAGTCAGTGGAGTTGGACTCGTGGGGTCAATTTGAAGTAAACGGAACTCGTCCCAATCAATTTCGATGACAATTGGTCAACTCGTGGTCAAATCAAGCATAGTTGTGCACCGAAAGCGTGCGCAAACCAATTGTGATATGACAACCGTACTTTAACCCAACCCCGATAACTTGTACCCACTTTGACTTTGAATAGCAAGGGGGGACCCACCTTAGGGTTGAATTGGTAACCCCCCCACACCCCCCCCCCCCCCCCCCCCGAAAACCCATTTTTATACTTTTCTCCAAATGGGGGGCCCACCCCCTCTTCATGACCACTTAGGGTCTTGCACCTCATCCACTTTAGGCCCCCCAACCAGCAAATAGCCCACTAGGAAGTGGAGGCCCATTCACACCTTTCTCTCTCTCTCTCTCTCTTTCCCACCCTAAGAAAAACCCAAGCCCATAAGGGCTTAGCCGTTTTACCCACATGGGGGAAATGTTGGGGCCTCTAGCTGTCCTTGGACAGCTGGAGGTGGGGATTAGTCCCTCCCTAAGGAGGGATAAATCCCACATTGGCTAGGGGAGGAGAGCACCTCCCCGCCCCAAGCCAATAAAAGACCCCCCTCCTCCTCTCCCTTATGTAGCCCTACCCAAAAGCTGCACGTGGAACATAATCATTAGCCCTACCCAAAAGCTTCATTCTTGCAACTCTCACCTTATTCTCATCATTCAGACTATGCCACTCGAAATAACACTCTGTCTCCATAACCGAGTCTAGAAAGACTTGGGGTTCTCCCAGTCCATCATACGACGGGGTTTTGACTCGCTCCACCCTAGTAATATCAAACTCAAAGGGTTCCCGATTATTGTGAAAAGGTGCACATGGAACATAATCATTATGATGATTATAATTCCGTTCGTCAAGTGGATGGACGGCTTGATTACGGATAGCGGCGATGTTTAAATTAATTTGGTGAAACATCTCCCTCATCTCCGTCATCTATGCATTGAACTCCAGACGGAGATCGTCGATCGCTGTGGAAATATGTCCCACATCCGGCTCGTCTGCCATTTGTGAGGTACACGGGGTATACTCCGTGCCTAATCTAGTGCGCATGCAAACAAAAATTTTGACTCAAAAATTTTTAACAGTAGTGATTGTTGTCGCCTACTAACTATGATAAAATATATTTTTTTTCTTGTTGGAAATAAATAAGAGAGCAATATAATTTTTTCTTTTTTTTGAATTTTTTTTGCTGAAAAAAAAACATTTTGAGCAAGAGCGTGTCGGCGTTCTAGGATAATTTGGGATGGTTCGAATTAAGAAATCGACACAACCTGGCTCTGATACCAAATTAATGTAGCATTGTACGCGCGACACGAATACTAGCGAAATTATGATTCCCTCTCGACGTTCCAACTAATTTACGATTCGCACAGAAAATTATTCCAGCCCACACGTTTGAAATATTTAGCGATCCAAGGCTAACGTACGGGTAGCCAATCCGTTAGAGACCGAATCACGGCTATAGGCCGATATTTGATCAAGATAAAAGGACGACTATTGAGTCTGAACGAGCAGAGTTGTACCAATTATAACACCCGCAATCTGTCGCATAGCATATAGCAGTAGGTCCGGCCGGGGCCCGACACTATATACCACAGACAGACCGAGTGGTTAATCAATGGAAACCATCCAACTAATATCAATGTCCTACACAAAGCATTCTAGTGGAAGCAATTAAAAGTTGATTTAATAAAGAACCCAACACTAGCATGAATGTCCACTAACAAGCCACGGAATGAACGTACAAATACACAATTATAATGGCCTTAAGACCTTACAATTGTTTACTCAAATAGAAGTGTTTTCCAAACCTCGGCACGTAGGCCGGCCATACATGAATACAAGAAAACACTAAGCAATAGGCCTTCGAGGGCCGGCACAGCAACTTGGGCTTTAGCCCGCTATTTACCGCTCGGCTCCGCAGCACCTGCAAGCACAATCCACCGCAATGGTGGCAAACTAAAGCAACGATCAGCAATGCTGACCAAATTATAACGATCCCGCCCCCAATTCGGGGCGGCGATGCTCCTTCCTTGCACTTTATTAGCATAACCAAGCAGTATATATATACATTTTATCACAGGCGTTGGCACGCACGGCCACACGCCCCGTGCACTCATGGCACATTATCGGTGAACCGGTCAATGCCACGTCAATTTAATCCATAGACACCCCGGTCTCACCACTGCCACTTTGACGGCAAAACTATGAGCATTTGTCTTTCAAGCATTGGTCACGTCATTTTACGCTATAGATCGCCTAAGACCCTCATCTATGCCAACGGCTCCAACCGGACGACATAGAACGGGTACGGTTCCGGCTAACCCGTGCTCACATCACAACGACAATTTAAGCCATATGCGCGGGTCAAACTTCTCCGAGTCCTGTTTCTGTTACACATTCCACATAACTCGGTTATGTTCGAGATGGCTCCCCGGCCACCATGTTGGTAGAATCACGCATCTGCCTAGTTTTTCGTGTGTAGCTTTGAGTTAATCCCCAAGGCTCCCTGTTAAAATCCACCACGTAGAAAACCCGAAAAACAACCATACACACGGAGTATTCTCTGGCCCTTATGCAATGCAACATCACCGATCCAGACAAACTTGTCCGAGTAGGCTTCACACATCATGCATATATCCGTTCTTAACTACGGACTCTACGCAACGGGGACTATTCATGTCTACCCGAAGAAACGCCTCAAACTTACCGCAAACTCACGAGAGCAAGCTTTCCTATGCAAAAAAAGTAGAGATTCACATGCTCGAGTAGAGAATCTTTACCCTAGCGTTCTTCCTTGGCGCCATGGAAATATACGCAGATGAAAAGCACTGCAATCTCCTTGCCTCCATAGATCCAAAGTCGGCTCGCGATTTGGAGCTCCGCAGCTCCACCGGTGACCGGATCTAGGCTTCTTCTTCCTCCTTTGCTCTCCCCTTTCTCTAGACTTAGAAAGAGAACCACTCATGAGAAATGAGGGTTTCAAAGGCCCAATCGCAGGTATATCCCAGTAGGAGCAACCCCTGACCATCGGATCCCAAAATAAGGAAACGAACGGCTACAATCCGTAGCTTAAATGTAAAACCTGGGCCGAACACGGCCTGCGACACGCCCGTGTCCATGGCAGTGTCCCTCATTCGCCGTCAAAATTGACGCGTCTCGCAAAACACACGAGCATCCGACACGCCTGTGTTCGACCTGACACACCCATGTCAACCAGTACATGCCCGTGTTCCCGGGCGTGTTCCTCCATCCACACAGGACCAACACCAACCCAAGACTCACACGGGTCTTGGACACGCCCGTGACCTATTTGACACACCCGTGTCATATCCGAACACGCCTGGGCTCTAGGCCGTGTTCACAGTCTCGACATTTCATCGAGCGCAGTTCGTCGAGCACCCGACACGGCCTTGGACACGCCCGTGTCCTAGGCCGTGTTCCGTGTCTCGATATTTCGTCGAGCGAAAATCGTCGACTCCCCTGGCAGATCGTCGACACGAGCTCGACACGCCCTGAGACATGCCCGTGTTCGCTGCTCGATGATCGTCGACTCCAGAATTCATCGACCTCTCGGCCAAATCGTCGACCCAAACACGACACGCCCTGGGACACGCCAGTGTCTCATGCCGTGTGCCCCCTACCAAATTCTAAATTTGGCCCAGAATGCCTCCCGTCGCTCTTTTGCGTTTTGGGGCGTTATAACTCTCTCCCTCTTAAACGAATTTCGTCCACGAAATTACATAAAGGAAAAAACATAAAACTTAAATGGTACCTGAGTTAAACAACTCCAGGTACTCCTCAAGCATGGTTTGCTCTCGCTCCCAAGATAGCTCCTCGTGACCGCAATTGTCCCAACGGACCTTGACCATCCTGATCTCTTTATTGCGAAGTCGCTTGACTTCTGAGTCCTCAATACGTGCGCGCTTGACCTTCGTCGTCATCCCACTATCGACCGGCACTTGATTGACCGTGATCACTTGCGTAGGCTCTTGCACCGCCTTCTGTAGCACCGATATATGGAATACATCATATAGACCACTAAGCTCCACTGACAGCTTCAACTGGTACGCTGCTTCACCAATCCGCTCCAGAACCTCAAACGGTCCAAGGTACCTCGGGCTTAGTTTATTCAAGTGCGCACCCGCGAGACACCCTTAAACGGCTTGATCTTCAAGTACACCCAATCGCCAACATCGAACTCCACGTTCCTATGCTTGGCATTATAGTACTTAGCCTGGTGATCCTAAGCGATTAGCAACCTCTCCCGAATGGTTATCACCAAATAAGTAGCATCCTCCACCTCTTGTCGCTTGTACAACTTTGACTCGCCTGTTTCCAACCAAGACAACGATGTGCGACATCTTCTACCATAAAGGGCCTCGAAGGGCGCCATTTGTATGCTTGTCTGGTATCTATTGTTGTACGCGAACTCCACCAAGTAGATATGATCTTCCCACTGCTTTCCAAAGTGGAGGACACACATGCGAAGCATGTATTCCATTGTCCTATTGACCCTCTCGGTCTGCCGATCCGTCTACGGATGGAAGGCTGTGCTAAAACTCAGCTTCGTTCCCAACATCTACTGCACCAACCTCCAATGATTAGACGTGAACCGCCCAAGGTTTTTAGCTCATTGATGATTGTGCTTAACCTATTGTACATATCAGCTACAGTCTCAGCTTCTTCTTTCTTGAAATTCTCATAGAGGGATATGAGATTGGATCTCCTATTATTTCTTTCGTCTGCTGATCCAGCCACCATTTGGTTAAGGGAATCCCAAATGGCTTTGGGTGAGGTGCATTCACCCACCTTTTGAAATATATCATCTGACATTGTTTGTGCCAGTATATTCATTGCCTTGGAATCAACAATCTTTGCCTTCTTCTGGGCTTAGTACACTAAGGTGGTGGAAATGCAGTTTTACTTGAAGATGTTGCAGAAGTAGATGGTTGAGGGGACCTGTCAAAATGGAGTTGTAGATATCTTCATCAATAGAGTTCATGTACAACCTAATTCTTACCTTCCAGATGGCAATCTTATTCAGATTGCATACTGGAGGTCTGGTGATTGCATAGTCCTTATTCTGTGCCATGATGTGTGACTATTAATCTAATGGAAATGAAAAGACAGATCTAACTCAGGATCTTTGATTCAAGGGTTAGCTTGTACAACCAAGGGAATCCTGCTTTGATACCAATTGAAAGTGATGTGTTAGATCTGAAATACTCTAGAGGGGGGGGGGGTGAATAGGGTATTCTTAAATCCTTAAAATCTTTTACAGCTTTTGCTGTAATTGTGAAAGAGCATAAACAACTTAATAAAATATAAACACAACAATCCTAGAAAGCACAAACACAACAAGAACAAAAAGAATGGGCAACCAGACAATACAAGAAATTTATAGTGGTTCCCCAACCTGGGAACATCCGCTCTTCTACTACCCTGGTAGGAATCCAGTCAGATTTTTGATCAGGTGTCTGACACCAATGAGCTTTTGATCAGGTTCTCAAAACCAAACCTCAAGTGTTTTGGTCAGGTGACTTGCACCCAAGAATATCATTTGAAGGGAGTTATAACCCTTTATACAGTGGGGGTGAGAGATGATATGGTCTTCTCTTTCTCAATATACAACTGAGAAGACTTGTGGATATGATTTTAGCAAATTGCTCCCCCTATGATGTAGAATGGTTCAAGGAAATCTAGAGCTTTGCTTCCGTGTGATAGGTCTTCAATCTTTAAGTCTAGACCAGAAAGACCTTCAGGAACTTCTTGACAGATGGAATAGTTGTTGTCCTTTGAAGTGTCCTGGAGAGTTGAAGAATAAAGGCTCTTGATTTTTATTATTGTTCTTCTTCTTCAGGTAGTAGATGTTCTTCTGGTCTTGGGCTTCTTGAGTTGATGAATCAGAGTTCTAAGAAAGAGAGCAGAGAGTTTCTTGTTGCAGACCCCTTTTGATTTTCTGTCTGTGTGTCTATGTATTATTCTCTCTGTGTGTATTCTGCTCTACTGTCTGTAGGAAAAGCGAAAAAATCTCTTTTATATTTCCTGTCAAAATTATCTTTCGAAATTTTGAATTCCTCTGCAATCAATGATGAAGGCCTTTAGAATAGACTGTATTGATTTATTTCCCCAACTGTCCCATGGAAAAATGGCAAGCAATAATCCTATAGAAGACCATAATAAATGCTTTATCTAACAGTTATATTCAGAGAATATTGAAGCATTAATTACTCAGGAATTATTGCTTTAGGAAAGGGACAGAAGACTGGAAATGATTAAGTCTGGATTCGTCGAACATATAACAGAAATCGTCGAGCTGAGTTCACAGTTCGTCGAGCTGAGAAGCTGTGTTCATCGACCAGATAACTTCTGTTCGTCGAGCTGAGTTCCAATATCGTCGAGCTGAGAGTAGAACTGCATTCTCTAGAAACTTTGCCTATTCTATGTATGGAGTTCATCGAGCTGATAGTTGATTTCGTCGACCTAACAACTTGTTTATAAAACTTCTACGGAATGTGTCGACACAAGTCCTGGGTGTCGATATAATTACTTCTTGTCTCGACATGGCTGTTGTGTTGACAAAAATATGGAGTGTGTTGACATAAGTCCAATGTGTCGCCACAATTGCTGTTGATTTCGACACAACTCTTGCTTCTAGTGTCGACACAATTGCTGTTGGTGTCGACACAACTCTTACTTCTAGTGTCGACACAAAATTCTGGTGTGAAGTGTTGAAGTATCCAGAAATCGTCGACCTGAGAATCTATTTCGTCGATCTGAGGACCATTAATTGCTGCTTGATAACTTTAGCCAAAGTGATCAAAGTTCATCGAGCTGAGAATCTTGAGTTCGTCGACTGAAGATGATTATGGACTTAAAAAAATTGAGAAACTTCTGGAGTAATAAGTTGAAGTAGAGAACCCAGAATTTGTTGAGCAGAGAACTAAGTTTTTCGACCTGAGTCTAGAGAACATAGTCTGGACTTGGAATGCTGAAGGTAGACTCCAAAGAACGTTGACCTGAGAATCACGTTCGTCGAGCTCAGCTCAGAGAATTTTATCTGAGATCATCGAGCTGAGCACGACAATCGTCAACCTGAGTTCGACGAACATCGAACTCATTTTACTAAGTCTTTGGAAAATCTCTAAGTCTTGTGTCTCTGACAGTATGATGATGGCTGGTCCATGCAGTGTTGATACTAAGGACTTGGACAAGACTCTAGGACAAAACTATGACCATGGCTATACAAGATGAGTCACAAGATCCTAACTTAGTGAACCTAGACCAAATCAAGCTAGGGATCCAGCAACTCGACTTGTACCTCGGGGGTTTTAGCAACAGTATGGCAAGGACTATGATGAGATGTTTAATCTGCTGGAGAAGATGACTTCAGTATGAGTGGTGATAGCTTTGGCAGCTTGTCAAGGTTCGAAGATGTGGCAGCTGGATATAAAGAATGTCTTTCTTTATAGGGAGATCGACAAGGACATCTTCATGGATTAGCCGCTCGGGTACGTATCTGAAGAACATCCAGACTTCATCTGCAAGCTCTAGAAAGTGCTTTATGGCTTGATGAAGGCTCCTCAAGCCTGGTATGGGAAGATTGTAGAATACCTCCAGTTCTTTAGCTATCTGGCTTCAAACTCAGGCTCGAGCTTGTTCGTCATGAATAAGGGGGAGCTTCTAGTCCTAGTGCTATTGTACGTGGATGACATGATCATCATGGGAAACTCCAAGGAGGAAGTAGCTAGGCTCAGGGCAGAGCTTGCTATCAGGTTTGAGATAAAGGCTCTGAGTGAACTCCACCATTTACTTGGAATTGATGTGGAGAGGAAGGAGAGCGATATACTCGTGTCCCAGAAGGGCTATGGGGAATGGATTGTTCAGCGATTCGGCATGCAGCAGGGGAAGAGTAGCTCTACTCCATTTTATTCAGTCATCAAGCTTCAGCAGGATGAGGGGAGTATTCTTCTGAATCCTTTGGTGTTTCGGGCTCTTATTGGGAGTCTTATTTACCTGATGATTACAAGGCCAGACATTGCTTATACGGTTGGCCGAGTAAGTCGGCATATGTCGGAACCCAGGAAGCCTCATTTGATGGTGGCTAGGAATATCTTGAAGTACGTGAAGGACACTTCTGACATGGGTCTCCTTTATAGGAGAGGTATGAAGTTTATTATTCAAGGATACTTGGACGTTGATTACGAAGGAGATTAAGTTGACCAGAAGTCAACATCCGGTTATGTCTTCACTTGTGGATCAGGTAGTATTTCTTGGTGCAACAAGAAGCAAGACTCAGTGTCCGTCTCTACTACAGAAGCAGAATACAAGACCTCAGCCTTGGCAGCTCGGGAAGCCATCTGGCTAAGGAGATTAGTAGAAGACATCTATGATGAATTGCGCGGTCCTACTCTGCTATGGGGTGATAATAAAAGTGCCCTGAAGCTGGTGAATAATCCAGTTTGTCACGCACGGACAAAGTACATAGAGATTGAGCACCACTTCATACGAGATAAGGTGTTGGAGGGGTCTCTAATGGAGGAGCATGTGCGGAGTGAGGACAACATCGCGGACATCTTCACGAAGACATTGCTGAATGTGCCATTTACATGGTTACGAGGATTGCTGGGCTTGATCACCACTTCTCACTTCAAGGGGGAGTTTTGAAAATCATGAAGTGAAAGTGGTTGTTTGGGGAGACCGCGCGGCAAAGGCGGACTGAGTCCGCAGCCTGGGCGGACTAATGGTGCGGCATGATTTGACAGTGGCCAGGGTGGACATAGTGGCTTGGATGGACTATTAGATCTGCCTGAGCGGCCTATCTATGGCGATATGGTGGCAGTGTTCAGTTAGCTCGGCCGAGGGTTCTGCAGTTAGCTTGTCCTTGAAGTAACCGAGAGGATTGACGGTGAGTCTGCGGGAATGTGGCGGACTCAGTTGGAGTCCGCGGAGTTTGCTATGGCTGATGAAGTTTGGAGGTCATTAGATCGGCTTTGGTCCTTTCCTTGATCTCTGGTGATGCGGCGAGTGATAGCTACATTTATGATGACAGACTGTTCTTGGAGCATGCGACCTGGCTTCGTGTCCGCCGAGCTCGCGCCAGTTAATTAGTTGGTTGCTAGACTTGGTCACTCTTTGTGACAAGTCTAGAGTATTTGATGTGCTCGCAGAGTCCGTTGTTGATCCGGCGATCAGTGCCTGTTGGTCGTGGACTCGTGTGGTGGGCTGAAGCGGTATTCGCGAGTTGTGCTGGTTAGTGTTGTGTCAACATATAACATGCATACTGATGCAGTGAGCGCGGTGTTGTTGTGTCCACGTGCTGCGAAGCGTGTGGACTGGTATAGTGTCCACCAGGTGGCAGACTAGTTTTATGACTTGGTTCCTGGAGAACGGCTGGTCTAGCTTTGTCCTTGTGGACTCGGCGGACTGGGTTATGCTCGCTGTGAGCTGGGGTGGTGATTCTATCCACTAGGGTAGTGACCACACTCCTCACCCGACCTATATATAGGATCCCTCGTCACTTCTACAGTAACTGCATGAATAGTAAGTTGAGCGCGGATTAATTGATGTGGCCTCGATTTTCCAGTCCGCAAGGATTGAGAAGGTTTAACTGGTTGTTGTTTGCAGGTTGTGTAGCTAGCACTGTGAAGCTAGGAGTCTGGTTCTGATCGCGGTCAGGAAGCAGTGAAGCTTACGGTTTACAATCGGCGGTTTGCAGCAGGTCGCACTTGGCGGCCAACCAGTCTTCTCTCCAGCAGTTGTTCAAGTTCAATAACTAGTTTCCCGGTCTTGGCGGACTTGGCGGTCTATTCCTTCAATTCGGTGGCGACTTGTAGAGCGGGTGTCAGTAGAATAACGGGTTATCCATAGTTTGTGAGGACTCCATAAATAAGTGATAGCAGTAGCGACTTGGCAGTCTCGGCGGACTTGGCAGGCTCAGCAGTCTCTGAGGTAGTCCGCCCGGCTTGAAGATTTCTCTTGCTTGTTTACTTCTAATTCCAACTTGGCGAAATCATGTCTTGACATGTATACATAGCCTTGTAAAGATTGATAGTTGATGAATACAAGATCTATGATTGCTCTCTGTTGTTACTGATTACATAGCTCAGTTTATGGTTGGAGTGTTCCTACGCCTAGTTCTCGCTTTTCGCTTGATCAAGTGATCATCTTGATAGCTCTAGAAGTGTTTGCTTGATACCAGAACTACCAGTTGATCAGCTTGAGAAATTTTTAACACTTATTTGGTCCCTTACTAGTTCATAGTCTCGGTAGGAAAGTGTACACTCTTATGATAGTTGATTACTATTCCAGATTTTCTTGGGTATTCTTTCTTAAGAAAAATTCTAAAACCATTGACATCTTTATGACCATTATTAAGCAAATTTGGAATGAAATGGATTGTTATGCGGTCAAAATCAGAAGTGACCATGACACATAATTTCTATCTGAAAGCATGACAAGGTTTTGTGAAGAGAATGGTAAATTTTAGGAATTTTCTTCTCAAGGAATATCCCAGAAAAATGGGATAGTTGAGAGGAAAAATAGGACTTTCATAGAGGCTGGAAGAATACTGTTCAGTGACACTTCTCTCCCAGAATACCTCTCGGCCAAGGCAGTGAACAATGCTTGTCATGTTCTGAATATAGCCACTATCAACAAGTACCATAAGAACATTCCCTCTGAGATTGTGAAAGGCAGAATACCAAATCTTGCCTACTTCAGGATCTTTGGAAGCAAATGCTTTGTGCTTAACAATAGAAAGTCCTACTTTACAAAGTTTGTTGCCAAATCCTATGTGAGAATTTTTGTTGGGTATAGCAACCAGAACAAAGCCTATGGAGTCTACAACTTGAAGATCCAAGTTGTAAATGTGTCTGTCAATGTAGTATTTTATGATTTCTCTATGATTCACAGTGAGCTGCCAAGCTCCTCTAGAGCTGCAGGTGAAGAACCATGGATGGAAGAGATGAGTATCAATTACACACCTCCTACTTAATAAAAAGAGGATGAGGGTGTGATCATTCCAGAAGATGGTCTAGGTGAATTGGACATAGATAAAGAACATCAAGCACCAAAAACTAAAGTTCAAGATATTGCAGAAGGAATGCCAATTGTAGTCAGGAATTTAAGTGATAATCCCAGAAACTTGATCATTGGGGATGCAAGCCAAGGTGTCATAACAAGGAGAAGAAATCTAAATGTTGCAATATATTCAAGCTTTCTAACTCAAGTTGAACCAAAGATGTTTGAAGATGCTAACATAAATCCATTTTGGATTGTGACCATGCAAGAAGAACTGAATCAGCTCAAGAGATGCAATATCTGGAAGCTGCTTCCCAGACCTCATGGACAAAAGATTAGTGGAACCAAATAGATTTATTGAAACAAGCTTGATGAAAATGGTGTAATAGTCAAGAACAAAGCTAGACTGGTGATAGTTTGTTTTATATTTAAGCTATTTGAGTTTTGTTTAGGTATTTATTGTGCAAATCTTATCTTATCGGCTTATATGTCCCCTCCTCTTGTATTTATTTATGCAACTAATGTTTTTGTGCTCTTTTGCAAGTTTTCTCAATTTTTAGCCAAAATGACCTGACACGGCCACCAACACGGCTATGTCATTGGGCGTATCACCTGTTCCCAAATAAATCAGCCACCAGAGGAAAGTACAGAGTTCATCCCGAGCAGGATACGGCTGCCGACACGAACTCCAACACAGCCATGTCTCTGGCCGTGTCAAGCTGGCTATGTCAACATAAGGCATGTGAACAAGAGCCAATGACTTTCTAGGGAAGGACACGACCACCAACATGGCCGTGTCGCCGGGCATGTCGCCACCTCCTCAATGCATGCATCCCGCCATTAATGCTCCCCCGTCAAAGCCCATCAACTGCATAGGACACAACCACCAACACGGTCGTGTCGTGGGCCGTGCGCGCATGGGCGTGCCCACCGATTCGACGCTGCAATGATCATTTACCTCCAGAACCAGAGCCCGAATTCAAATAGTACGGGACCTGGCCACCAACACGGCTATGTCGTTGGCCGTGTGATCTTCTCATGAATTTCTCTAAATTCAGCCCCTCCCCCTTGTTTCTAAAAGAGTCCTAGTGTGTGTAAGGAGGTGCTGCCCTTTGTTTTCTGAAGTTTTTAATGCATTTTATTAAATGTTCTTTCTCTCGTTTTTCATTTTAAGTCTTTCTTAATCCTAGCTTAGTGCAACATTAAGAAATTAAGAAAATGCTGCATAGGTGAGAAAATAAATATAAGTTATTTGAAATTAAGTTTTTTTTAAAACTATAAGTTATTTGAGTTACTGACCGTTTACCTCGGTCGGGTGGCTCACTAGTCCATAGATGAGAAAATAAATAATTTATGCAGCGAAAAATACTTAACTTGATTCATTTTTTATCTTATATGAGAATGAAAGCCTAGCATATTGTAGTGATGATGTGACTTCTACATTTAATATAAATAAAAGGACTTTTATAGAGCTTAAAAGTAGTATGTTTTGCAGTTAAAAATTTTGCCATGACAATATTACCGAAAGCAGTTTTGTATACTTAAAAGTAACTACATACATCCTAACTTAAATCCTTCCCAGAGAGCAAGTATAAACAAATAATAAGTAACAGCAGTAAAAGTAACAAGTAAACTGTCATTAGATGTCTAAGACTATGTGTGTCAACAACAGACACGAACCCATAGATAAACAGTCATGTCTAACAAAACAACTACCTCAACACACTGAGTTGGAAACAAACCACCGCAGCAACTTGCAGAACTTGAAGCACACAACTCTGTCAGCTAAACTAATATTGCTCTTGATCTGAGACATTAAAAAGAAGAACACCTCAGAAGCAAGTTACAAGTGGTGCGAAAGAGTAAAGGGAATACCAAAAAACCTTGAAGTGAACGAGGGATAATAAATTGACTGCAACAAAAGTCAACTGCAAAGCAACATAAACAAAATGTTAAATCTAGCTGAGTAAGAAGGGCTAAATCATAACAACTAGACAAAAAAGAGTGTCAAACATCAGAAGTTCATATATTCATCTTTATTTATTATTCATGTCATTCATCATTTAAAATGATACTGATCAGCTCAACAGGAAAGAGTATTGTGCCGCAGAAAAAGGTCCACAACGCGCGCAAACCCAGCCAAAAGGCACCATGCCAAGGGATAAACCCCAACGTGCAGAGACCAACATCTAGGGTAAATTGTCGGGGATGAAGGTCCACAACGAGCAAAGACTAAGCCATAAGGCACTGTGCCAAGGGAGAAACCCCAACGCGCAGAGACTATCAGAGTTTCCTTTAGTTACATAATTATACATGCAGAATTTCTTTAATTCAACATGGATTAACGGTTAACAAACGATTTGGACTGCATAAGGACATTGTAAGGGTTAAGAAACCTGAGGTACGATCAAAACAATGGGATGCACGAGGTGTCTCAACGATCATAATGACTCGATAGAGAAAGTGGAACGACAACCAAATTTTTTTACCAAATCTACGAAATAAAATTTGGGAGAAATGGTTCTATTTGAAACACACTTCATAATCCAAGATAATTAACTAGCAATTCGATGAAAAGGTTAACTTAAACATGTCAAATATACAACATATGGAAAAAAAATTGGAATAAAAGAGCAAGAGCGAGGGCAAGAACACCACTTGCCTTGGTTTCTACTCCAATCGGTCTTCAAATATACAACACATCATGGATCTAGCCAAAAGAAGGTGCAGGAGGCAGAATCTACAAGGATTTGGCCAAAAGAGAGGTTAGGGACAAAAACCGTAACGAAAAACTTCCAAAAAAATGATAAATACTTACCACGAACGTGAAGATCTCAGCGAGAGCTTTCCGGATCTATGCTAAGTTTGCGATTCTAAGCAACATAGCTCCGACGGCGGCGATCCAAAGCTTCACGACATAGAACCCTCACCATCACTCTCGCTCTCTGGTTCAGCCAAGAAGAAGATGAAGTTATTCTATTTATCCTTAAGTATATGAATATATATAAATATATATAGTCTAAACAGGAAGGACGCGGGCAATTTAAGTGCTGGTGCGCGGAAAATTAAAATAGAGGCTTAAGATGGCCTCAAATCAAAAAGTGATCAACCTAAAAGTTGTAGATCTCGTCGAGTCGAACAAATTTTATGTTAACGATTTCTTTATTTATGCAGTTTTGTCCATCACAATTATGCGGCCGCCCGACTACCTCTACTTGATGATGATCCAGTTGCCGAGGCGCTATAGAATAAAGATCTTCGGAGCCATGATAACGCTAATGGAAGACAGTGCTACAACCTCCGCCCGTGGAGTGCTAAGCCCACTTAAAGACTATTTTAATTAAAATATCATGCTCTAATTACTTTTGTTTTTATATGTGAGAATATAAAATTATTCCAAGCTTGCTTAATAATTTTATATTCATTTAGGGACTTTGTAGCAGTTATTTCATGCACTTTAAAATACATTTGATGTGTATTTAGCCACCCGAATGGATGAGATTTTCATCTCCATCTTGGATGGTTAGATGTGTTTGTGTAACTCCTATATAAGGAGCCCCATTTTATGAGAATGAGAATTAAAGAACAAAAAAGAAAACCTAACCCAATTGAGAGAGTTTCGGCCAAGGGGAATCCCTAGCCGCCGCCCATGTTGTGAAGCCGCTGGCCCCCTTGCTTCATCCTCCCTACTTCGATGCGACTCCGGCATGGCTTACTTTGGCACGACTCTAAGAAAGAAGGTTGAAGCCCATTCGGTGCGACACCGGTGGATCCGTGGAGAGAGTGATTCTCCCATCTTATTTAGTGTGCTCATGAAAATGTGTTGGGTTACTTTTCTTTCCTCATCCTTGTGATTTCTTGCTTAGTATTGTGTGGAGGATGATCAACCGTTGTTTTGCGTGATTTTAAATACTATCGCTTGCCATTTCTGAAATTGATTTCATCGTTGATAAACTTATATAATCCGAATCGGGTAGATCCTATTTGCTTGAGTGGATCTTGGCCTATAGCCAAGTTTTTACTCTCAAAAAGGAGTGGCAACCTTTATGTTCATTTGGGGAATCATCTGATTATATTTCTCTATCGTTATTTTAGAGTCGATCTCTCCTCCTTGTGGTTTTATGTGTTGCGTTTGAGCCGATCCGTGACGAGACAATAGATGCTTGTGTAGGTGCGATTGGACTAAGGCGTGTTGGGCATGGTAGTCTACTTTGTGTCTGTTTCGCTCTCCGAATGTCGGACACTTGCTGCGTCAATTTGGTATCAAAGTGAGGTTGTCGCAACTTCTTAGTCGATACGTCCTCACTAGAGTTTTCTCAGCTCGCGCAGTCAAAAATTTTTTATGGTCTGCCAAATGCGCTCTAAAAGGTTTATTTTTCAGCAAAAAAACTTAAAAAATAATTCTTCACGCTCTACGTTTTAATCACTTCGGGAAACTATAAAAATATTTTGTCTTCACTATAGGTACAGCCCTAGGAAATATCATGTTTCTAAAATATTTTATAAACTCGTATGTGCACTAGACTAGGAACGGAGTACACTACACCTTCGTTGTCTAGGATGGCTACGAATGAACACGGGGATCCCAATGCTGAAGCCATAGTGCGATTGCGTAATGATATGACCGAGCTTAGGACCATGTTAGAACAAATCCTTCGAAATCAAGGAGGTCCTCATCTTCCAAACCAAGGGCCGCCACCCCCACCCGATAATGTTGGGCAGCCCAACCGGCACCAACCGGCCCATGATTAGGATTCTGATGGAGACTCCCCCCGAGTGCCTCCTCGAGAACACCACCAAGAGCGTGACTTCAATCTTACTAGAGCTATTAAGATCGATGCCCCCACTTATGATGGTTTGGGAGATCCCCAGATTTTCCTTACTTGGGAAATGGATATTGAGTGCTACTTCGAGTGGCACACTATTACGGACCAGCAAAAGGTCCAGGTTGCCAGGATGAAGTTAACTGGTTGTGCTAAAACTTATTGGCTGAATGAGGAGCGTAGGCTAGGAACCGGGCACGGGATCCCACTTATTGGATGGACCGTAATGAAGAACCTATTGATCGATCAGTACGTTCCCGCGTACCATCGCACACAGATGTTCTATTAACTTGCCAACCTACGACAGGGCTCAAATTCGGTAGCTGAATATAAGGGAGATTTGAAGGACCGTATGGTGCGTTTTGATCTTAAGGAGAACCCAAGGTAACATTATCTAGATTTCGTAAGGGACTATCTTCCGATATCCAACGGAAACTCCTATGCTACGGACATACGGATTTGAACACAACATTCAATGCCGCCCTCGACATTGAAAATAATTTAGCCTCTAAGGCTCACTCCCGTTATTCCAACACAAAAGGAAAGTCCACACCTCAGGCATCCTTATCCACATATCAGGACAAAGGAAAGTGTCGGTCCAATGAGTCTAAATCGGTAGTTATCACGACTAGGAATACTAGGAATCCCGCTAGTGAGCGTATCCCCATAGGAAAGGTTAGTAAGTCCAATACAACGTGTTATACTTGCGGTGTCCAGGGCCACTATGCCTTTGAATGCCCCACTAAGACCAAGGGCATAGCCATATTAGATTCAGCTACCGACCCCGCTGATTTACTTTACGAGGCCGCCGAAGAGAGTGATCCAGATTGAGTCCCTATTGATTTGGAGGACGA
Organism: Platanthera guangdongensis; assembly: GCA_039583875.1. Lineage (NCBI taxonomy): Eukaryota > Viridiplantae > Streptophyta > Magnoliopsida > Asparagales > Orchidaceae > Platanthera > Platanthera guangdongensis. The sequence continues at coordinate 78,780,048 of CM077157.1, forward strand.
CTCCCCCCTTATGGTGATGCGTTGTATCTTGACCACTGCTGGCCTGCTAGATGACTGGAAGAGGATGAATATATTTTCCTTGATTTTTAAGAGTGGTGTGAAGTTGTGCAAGTTGATCATTGATAGTGGTAGTTGTGTGAATGTAATTTCCGAAAATGCCGTTACACGTATGGCCCTGACCACACAGCCCCACCCAACTCCATATCAGGTAGCTTGGATCAACAAGGTTACCGTTCCGGTCACCCAGCGTTGCCTAGTGCCCCTGTCATTCAAGTATTATACAGATGAGGTGTGGTGTGATGTCCTCCCTATGGACGCTTGTCACGGGTTGTTAGGACGCCCTTGGCTTTACGACCGCGATGTGACAAACTTTGGGAGAGCCAACACATACGAATTTAAATTTAACGACAAGGTCATTACATTGAGGCCGACTATTCCAAAGGAGCCTGTAGGGCCGATTAAGCACACCACTATTCCAGTTGAGAGGAATGCGCTGAGTCTAGTGGGTAGGAAAGATTTTGTGAAGGATCCAGTTCTCGATGGAGTGATGTATACACTTGTACTTATGAGTATGAGGACTGATACGGGAGTGATGGGTGATTTACCTAGGGGGATACGGTAGTTGTTAGAAAAATATAAGGACGTTTACCCGGATGAGCTACCCTCGTCGTTACCACCGCTTCGGGATATACAACATGCGATAGATCTTATCCCTTGTTCATCCTTACCCAACCAGCCCAATTATAGACTCCATCGAGCTGCCCATGAGGAACTACAGACCCAGATTTAGGACTTGGTAAAGAAGGGGTTCATTCAGCCTAGTATGAGTCCATGTGCCATTCCAGCCCTGCTTGCCCCCAAAAAGGATGGAACATGGCGGATGTGCGTTGATAGCCATGCTATCAACAAGATTACCATCAAGTATGAGTATCCTATCCCGCGATTAGATGACCTCTTAGATGTCTTATCTGGTGCCACCATCTTTTTGAAGTTAGATTTACGGAGTGGGTATCACCAGATTAGGATCCGTGAGGGAGATGAGTCGAAGACTACATTTAAATCTAAGGATGGATTATATGAGTGGCTTGTGATGCCCTTCGGGTTATCCAATGCTCCCAGCACCATCTCACAGATGATGACACACATCTTTCAGCCATACATGGGGAAGTTTGGGGTAGTTTATTTTGATGATATCATAGTCTATAGCACCACCGTTGCCGAGCACATCTCCCACATACAGGTCATTCTTTCCACCTTGCGGAAGGAGACATTATTTCTGAACTTTAAGAAGTGCACGTTCAATGTTCCTGAGGTAGAGTTTTTAGGTTATATCATCGGGTCTGAGGGTATACGAGTTGACCCTGGAAAGGTTCAGGTGATAAGTGAATCGCCCGAACCCACTAGCCTACGAGAGATGCGTAGTTTTCATGGATTAGCTACTTTCTATCACCGTTTCATACGAGACTTTAGTAGCATTATGGCTCCTATTAGTGATTGCATGAAGAAGGGTTAGTTTACATGGATGAAGTCCTCCACCTATACCTTCCAACACATTAATAAGCTTATGAAGAGGCACCGGTATTACGTCTACCTGACTTCACCAGGGTCTTTGAACAAACATGCGATGCATCTGGGGTGGGAATAGTGTTGATGCGCGAAAACTGCACCGCCTAGTTAACACGGAAGGGAGTGTTCGAGGTCACAGGCTAGGAGAGGAAGAGGATGAAGATTGCAGGGGAAGAGGAAGCTTCTGAGAGCTTGAGAGTGGAGCAAGCGCTTGTCAAATGGGTTGTGGGGATAGAGGAGAGGTTTGCTGACAGCAGTGGAGGAGGTTGATCAGGAGCTGTCGAGCAGACGGGTACTTGGACGGTTGTGCTTACAGGTTGATGCTGAGATGGGGATAGGCTGAGCTAAGAAGAAGAGAAAGGGTCGCTAGTAGCTGCAACAACAGACTTCTCCTGCCGCATCTTAAATGCCACTCTTGCGACGGGCTTTCCTTTGATTAATATTGAGAGTTACAGCTTGGCTATACATCTTTACAAGAAAGCAATAAAGGGGTACAAAGAGGAAGATGGAGGCTAAATAAAAAGGGGTGCCAGAGGAGACCGCACGGACTGAAGAGTCAGGTCGGCAAGCCGCGCAACTAAGGGAAGAAATAGAGGCCGCGCGGTCTGACAACCTAAACAGGCAGGCCGCGCATGGTTACTGAAAGAAGGAAGGCTGACTGGGAAATGGATTCCGTAGGAGGTGATCACTTGAGCTTGCTGCGGGCTATCTTCGAGCATGAGCACCTTGGCAATGATGAGTCCTCCGGGTGTGTGAAGCAAACACTGAGGCTGAAGCTGAAACTGAAGCTGAAGATAACCTCCATGAGAGGTATGGGGGTATTTTTATAGTCCCGAGGAGGTAACGGCTTGCGGTGACGTTACCCCCGGTGAGACGATAACTTGAGCGAGAAGAAGACGGAGTCCGCCGAGTCCGCAACAGGCCGCGCGTACTGGGGCTTGCTTTTGGAGTTGGTGCTGTTGATGGCGAATTGGGAGACTAAGTGGTGGACTGCGAAGATAGTCCACGGAGTCCACCACTACTGGGCTGATTGTCCGCCTACTGTAGGGGTGGCGGATGCTTGAGGTTAAGTGGCGGACTGCGCGGGGAATCGGCTGAGTCCGCCGCTACAAAACTGGGCACGCGCTAAGGGGTGCGAGCTGAGGAGTGCCCGCGGAGTCCGCCGAGTCCGCACGAGGCTATACGGTATTGGACTGCCTTGAGGTTGTTCTGCTGCCTGGAGGACTACGGGGAGAATCCCGGAGTCCGCCTCTACTAATCGTGCCAATGCCAAGCATGCTGGCTGATTAGAAGTTGACCCTACTGCTGCCGAGAAGCGGGTGCTGACAATGGAATGGAGGGCTACACAGTGAGTCCGCTGAGTCCGCCGAGTCTGCGCATGCTGCCGAGCTGAGTCCTCTTATGTTGAAAAGGAGAGCCTGGCTGTTGAAGCTGTTGGGGTTCACCAATGAAGGCGTACTAGAAGTCTTGATCGCACTTCGAGTCCGCCGAGCTCGCGAGGAACTGGGTATTGCTACTGATCTTCGCGGGTAGCTGGAGAGCGAGTGTCCGCGCTTTGTGGGCGGACTAAAGGAGTTGGCTGCCCATGCTATTGGAGAACAAGGAAATGGCGACCTGCCAAACTAATGGGGCAGGTTGCGCGTGTTGGAGTGGAAGTTGTGGTCGCTGGCTGGCAGCATGCGGGCATGTCGCCACTATTGTTTTGGCGGTTGGAGCGGTCTGATCTTCTTGAAGAGCAGCCTACAGGAGCGCCCTGGAAGAGCCCAATTCTTGTAAGAAATGCGACCTATTGCGTGCCTGGGCGGATAGGGTACCGAGTTTGGCAAAGAGACACATGCAGAGATAAGCTTGCGATGAAGATGAAAAGGAATGCGGCCTACAGGGGCGGACTGCAGAAGAAGTCCGCAGCCCCTGCAAACCAAAGGAAGGCGCGCGGCCTCGGCAGTCAGACCGCTGAAACCACCCATGCTGTACGGCCTGAGCGGACAGAGTATTCTGTCTGCCAAACCCAAGAAGTGACCTCCTGGAGGAACCTGGAGTATGCCTCTACTGGCGAGCTAGCTGCCTTGGGAAGGATCGTCGATTTTGGGGTTAACATAATCCCCGCACTTTTAAAGTTCCGAATAGAACTTCAAAAAAGTTGGAGACCCACGAAAATCGTGATCCACCCCAAAGGAGAGAGAAGGGGGCAAGGAGAGATAGAACCTGATGCCTCTCCTTAGGAGTTTGCTAATGCATGTCTATTTCCTGCAAAAGAAAAGTTAGTATAGGCATGTATGGGAGGTACATCTTGTGTGTACTTGGGTTTGCCTTTGCAAAATGAAGAATATATGTCTTCTACTAAGTCCTGCAAGATTATGGTGAGAGGTGTACAACCTTGGGCTCGCGAGTGGCCCGACAAGAAAGGAAGGAAGGCTGGCGAGACGGGAGAGGCCAACCCCCTCGAAAGGAAGGGACAACCCATGGGTTAAGGCGAGACCCCGCTAGGCGAGATCTCGCTAGGCGAGACCTCCGGGCGCGGGCGAGATGAGCCCACAGGCGAGATCCCTCTAAGCTTGTGCAGGCCGCCCCACTCGCCACATGAGAAAAGATGGTCTTTACCTTTTTACCCACAAGGAGGATGTTACTTTTGTGCCCCAGATAGTTTTACACTCTTACCCCTGGAGGTCTGCATATAGCTCTCCAGAACAGCGGAATTTGGCTATTAGCAGACTCAGCCTAGGGTGTTTTGGTCTTTTCGAGTGGATTTAGAATTGATATTTACAGATCAGATTCAGAGGCCTATAAATAGACCGATAAGGTGCCTGAGAAGGGGTTGTTGAACCTTTCCACTATCTTCCTCATAGGCACCTAGCTCAGCACTGGCTAGGGAGGGGAAGACTCTCAGTTCTTCCGGGTACGAGGCGGGACCTCCAAGCTGAGTCCCCTCGGTCTGTTTTCAGGTCGCCGACTCTCGCCAGGACGGTAGCGCAGGGAGAGTACGTGTGGGCTGCATCCTGTTTCGAACTCTAGGAGGGACCGGAAAGCCGGTTCCAACATTTTTGGTGCGGTGAGCGTGGACCGTAGCCCTCAGAGAAGAACCTTGAGCAACCACATGGTGGGAGATCACAGGAAAGGAGAAGGAGGGGAGTCGAATAACCGAGAGGAGTTTGTAGGGAGAGCGGAGTTTATGGCTTCAATCAAGGGGATCATGGATCTACTGCAAGGGATCTCGCGGCAGGGAGACTGTTCGACTCCACTGCCTCCAGCGCCAGCTCTCGCGGCCCAGGAAGAGTTCGTCTCGGCGCGAGTAGGAGAGGATGCCCCGGGGAGAAGGCCTGGAAAGGAGGTGATGATGGAATGGAGCGGGAGGGATATGCTGGGAAGAGAGCTGTTCCCGAGCCCGGTGGGTACCATCTCGTCAAGGGAGGTCGTCGCGCGGGTAGGGGCAGTGAGACCCGCGGCGACAGGGTCCCCTTTTTGCGAACTAATCCTGTCCGCTCCCATCCCAGAGGGCTTCCGAGAGCCCGAGATGAACTACTACGTGGGGAAGGATGATCCCCTCCACCACTTGCAGTGGTTCGAGGACGCGGTCTCGATCAGACCCATGACAGACGCGTTTAAGTGCCGCCTTTTTGCAATCACCCTAAAGGACAAAGCTAGGGACTGGTTCAATCAACTCCCGACCGGTTCGATATATTGCTTCGAGGACTTAAGTAGGAGTTTTCAGCTCCGGTTCTCCACGTCTAAGAAAAGGAAAAAGAATCCGGAGTCGATCTTCTTAATCAAGCAGAAGGCGGAGGAATCGCTGGCTCAGTACGTGGACAGGTTTCAGGAAGAGATTCTTGATATACAGGAGGTGCCAGGGTTCGCCCTCCAGATGGCCTTCACGGTGGGACTGCGGGAAGGATTCTTCAAGATGAGCCTCACCCGGAAGGCGCCACTGTCCTTTGAGGGCCTGATGGAGAAGGAGGCAAAGGAAATAGCGATGGAGGCGGCAAACCCAGCTTTTGCAAAGAGGCTGACAAGGCTTACTGAGGTAGAGTCGAAGGAGTCAGGTGGGAGGCAACCGGAGGCAAGGAGAAGAGAGGAACCAAGGGCGCAGGCGTATCCGGAGCTGGGGTGGAGACAGCCGGGAGGCCTAGCCCCAGGACAAGGTAGGGGATTTCCCCAAGGGGGGAGGAACCAACCGGGATGACCGGGAAGGCTCCATCAGCAGGGGTGGAGATACGGTCATAGACCACCCCTACCCCTCCGCAGCAGGCAATGGCCATCGGCCGAGGCAGAGGACGGGGTAGGTAGAGAGGAAGAGGAGCAGGAGCAGGGAGAAGGAGGAACCCTCGGGAAGGAGGACAGGAGAGGGAGGTGGCGTTGCCATATTGTGACTTCCATGAGGAGGAAGGTCACGCAACGGCTACCTGCCCAGATTTCTTAGAGATGAGGAGAACTCGAGGGGCTGGAGAGCAGCCAGGCCGGTGAGGATAGAGGAAGTAACAGTCACTGGAGAAGAAGATCGCTGCGTGGATCGAGCAGATGAAGGAGACCGCGGGGGAATCAGAGTGATCAATGGGGGGGGATAGAGGTGGCTCGAAAGTCGAGCCTTCATACTATGTACCGCCGAAGCGTCGCCTCAACTTCACAATACCCTCCTCCATATGAAAAGATTACATTTTCAAGGAAAGACATGCCTGACCATGAGGACCCCTTCTGTGACGCGCTTGTGATACGGACCGCCATCGAAAACTTCACGGTGTTGCGGATCCTAGTGGACAATGGGAGCTCAGTGAACGTGATTTTCAAGAAGGCATTCAATGCAATGAGGGTGGAGGCCCGGAGGGTGCTGGCGGCGGATGGACCGTTGTTTGGGTTCTCAGGGGAAAGGAAGGAAGTCGAGGGGGAGTAGGGCTTCAGGTGACCCTGGGAGGGCTGCCCGGAATTGCCGCTTTGTCATAGTAGATGCCCCCAATGGCTACAACGCTATCTTTGGGCGCCCCTTAATCAGCGCTTTCAGATGCATCCCTTCCTCGTTTCACCAGTGCTTGAAACTGAATTCAGGGGGTACCAAAATCAGGGTACGGGGAGACCCAAAGGCTGCTAGGGAGTGCTACGTAATGGTAGTTAACACCATCACCTGGCGGGGAGACGTAGAGGAGTTGGAAAAGCGGATGGAGCAATTGCAACAAGAGCAGGGAGGCAGGGAAGAGCAAAGAGAGCAGGAAGGTGCTGAAGGAGGAGAGGTAGTGATGGTGGGAGGTATTGTGGAGGAACCAGAAATGGCGGGAGAGGAGTTCGGGGAGATGATAGCAGTAGAAAAAGGGGAGGAAAGTGTGAAGGGGAAGGAAGAGGAGTTAAGGAGCTCGGGCCTGGGGGGAGGCTCGAAGCGGCTGGAAAGGAGGGGAAAGAGGCGGAGGCAGCAGGGGGAGAGGGTCCAAAGGGAGAGGTAGGCAGGAGAGAGAGAAGGCAGAGGGAAGAAGAGGGAGGGCCGCCCGGGGAGGGGGCCCGGCCAGGAAAGTGAAGGGCCTCACGACAGGGGGAAGAGGATGAAAGTAGGCGAGAGACGGAGCAGCCGGAGGGAGAGAGGATGATGGCCAACGTAGAAGGCAAAACCAAGGTGCAGGATGTGTAGGCAGGGCAAGAAGAAGAGGAAGAGCCATCAAGGCTGAAAGAGGCCGTGGAGGTCCTCGAGGTAGAGATACGTACCAAGGAAGGCCGAGAAGAAAAGATAAAAATCAGTGGCGAGCTCAGCCCGGAGGACCGGGAGAAGATCAGGACCTGCGTGCAGAAAAATATTGACGTCTTCGCATGGAGCGCCGTGGACATGCCAGGGGTCGAGGCAGATGTGGCCTGTCACCGCCTCAATCTAGACCCCAATACTCGCCCCATACAACAGAAGAAGAGGGCCATCGCCTCCAAGATGGCCAGACCTATTAGAGAGGAAGTGGAAAAGTTACTTAAGGCGGGGTTTGTGTCCGCCTGTAAGTATCCGGGGTGGGTGAGTAATGTTGTAATGGTCAAAAAAGGGGAGGGTAAGTGGAGAATGTGCGTGGATTTTTCTCTTTTAAATAAAGCGTGCCCCAAGGATTGTTACCCGCTGCCCCGAATCGACGCGCTGGTTGACTCAACCGTTGGTTTCCCCTTTATGAGTTTCTTTGATGCGTTTTCTGGGTACCATCAAATACGCATGCATCCTCCAGACGTTAAGGACGTCACCTTCGTCATGGAGGATGGATGCTTCTGCTTTAATATGATGCCTTTCGGTTTGAAAAATGCGGGCGCGACCTATCAAAGTATGATGGATCGGATTTTCCGAGAACAGATAGGAAGGAATCTCGAGGTTTACGTAGATGATTTGATGATCAAAAGCAAGGACCTCAGGGCTCATATCCTAGATCTGGAAGAGACCTTCGAGACCTTAAGGGAGTATAAAATGAGACTCAACCCCCTGAAGTGCGTTTTTGGCGCTAGCAGGGGAAAGTTCCTGGGGCACCTACTCACTCCCTCTGGAGTGGAGCCCAACCCCGAAAAAGTAAGAGCGATCCTAGAATTGGAGTCCCCTAGGAATGTTAAGGAAGTCCAGCGTCTCACCGGCAAGTTGGCCGGGCTAAGCAGGTTCCTCTCTCGGGCCGGAGAGAAATGCCCGCCCTTTTTTCGAACGTTGCGAGGAGGCAAGAGTTTCGAGTGGACCTCGGAATGTGAGACAGCTTTTCAGGCCATAAAACAACAGCTTACCCTGGTACCCTTACTCCAGGGGCCAAGGGAAGCCGAGGTCTTATTCCTATATTTGGGGGTAGGAACTGTGGCGGTAAGCTCGGTTCTTGTGTGAGAAGAAGGGAAGAAACAATTTCCGATCAATTACGTGAGCAGGGTTCTGAAGAAAGCGGAGCTCGGGTACCCCATTCTTGAGAAGTTAGCATTTGCTCTCATCATCTCGGCCCGGAAGCTCCGGCCGTATTTCCAGGCTCACTCCATACAAGTTGTAATAGATCACCCCCTCCGTCGCATCCTGGAGGGGGTAGAGCATTAGGGGAGGTTGGCAAAATGGTCAATAGAACTCAGTGAATTCGATCTCGCCTTCTTCCCTCGGCTCGCCATAAAGGCACAGGCGGTGGCCGATTTCCTGGTGGATTATGCAGTGGAGGTCTAGGAGACGGAGGCGCCCCCTCGGGCAACCTGGAAGATGATAGCAGATGGAGCGTCAGGGAGAAATTCCTTTGGAGGAGGAGTGGTCTTGATTAGCCTGGGAGGGACCCAGATTGAGCAGGCTTTGAAGATCCATTTCGCAATCACCAACAACCAAGCGGAGTATGAGGCGGTCATTGCGAGACTCAGGTTAGCCCGGGAGCTGGGCATACAAGACATTGAGGCCTCAACAGATTCCATGGTGGTGGTAGTCCAGATCAAAGGGGAGTTCGAGGAAAGGGAGCTCACCCTCCAGTTGTATCTAAGAAAGGTCAATGACGTCATAGGGCAGTTCTGAAGTTTCTCCATTCAGCACGTCCCGAGGGAGGAGAGCACTCAGGCTGACCAACTCGCCAAGCAGGGCCCCCCGAGCTGGGGGAACAGTGACGGAACTCTTCAGACCGTCTATAGAGGAAGGGGAGCTCATGGAGGTATGCCAGCAGAGGTCGTGGATGGACCCCTTTATCATCTTTTTGGCATCAGGGCAGTTGCCTACAATGGAACTCGACAAGAGGCATACCAGATACAAATCCGCGTACTACCAGCTGAAGGATGGAGTTTTGTATCGCAAAACCTTGTCGGGCCTGCTGGCCAGGTGTGTGTCGAAGGAGGAGGCTCCCAAGGTCCTGCAAGAGATTCACTCAGGAGAATGTGGGAGTCACTCGGGGAGCCGGACTTTGGAAGGGAGAGTGTTGAGGCAGGGATACTTTTGGCCCACCCTCCGGAGAGATGCGGAGGAATTTGCGAAAAAGTGTCAGAAGTGCCAGGAATTCGCCCCCCTTCAGCTCCTTCCGGCCCAGAGGTTGAGGACCATCACGGCTCCCTGGCCATTCGCTATATGGGGGCTAGATCTGGTGGGCCCCTTTCCCCAAGCGAGTGGCCAGAGGAAATTCCTGATAGTCATGGTGGACTACTTTTCAAAGTGGCTGGAGGTGAAAGCATTGGCTAAGGTAACCTCACAGGTGGTCAAGAACTTTGTATGGGGGGAGATCATCTGCCGGCATGGGTTACCCCTAGCCATTGTGACAGATAACGGGCCATAATTTGCAAGCAGGGAGTTTGTGGATTTCTGCATTCGTTTGGGGATAGACCTCCGCTTTGCCTCTGTTCATCATCCACGAAGTAATGGACAGGTCGAAGCGGCTAATAAGGTCATTGTTAATCTGTTAAGGAAAAAGGTGGAGAATTTGAGAGGAAGCTGGGTGGAGCAACTGCCTTCAGTATTGTGGGCCTTGAGGACCACACCAAACACAGCCACGGGGGAAACCCCGTTTAAGCTCTCACATGGCTTAGAGGCCATCATACCTGTCGAGTTCGAGGTCGCGTCACGAAGAGTGGCGGTTGCAAGAGAAGGGGCCGAAGGATGGAGAGCAGAGAACGAAGAAGAACAGAGACTTTCGTTGGATCTCGTGGAGGAGCTCTGGGATTTAGCGATGGTCCGGCAGGAGGAGGTCAAGCGCCGGATGACGAGGTACTTCGACAAGCATGTAAGGGTCAAGCAGTTTGTAAAAGGGGATTTGGTCCTGAAAAAGGTAGACGCGGCGGGTAGAGGAGCCTCTGTAGGAAAGCTTAACCCCAATTGGGAGGGTCCTTTTGTAATTAAAGAAGTCTTAAAGTCAAGAGGGTACCACCTCCAGGATGTGGACGGGGTATCCCTCGAGCGAGCCCGGAGTGGTGATGATTTGAAGAGATTTTATCCTTAGCACTGTATTCCCTCGCACCTTTTTTATTTTACTATTATTGTGGTGTAACGTTCATCATCCCGACGTACTTTTTTGATGCGACGAAAGTGTGGGTGACCTTTGTGAGGCACAAGGGGCGAGGTGATTTGTAGAAACAACCCCGAGCAGACCCGCTGTCAGGCTCCCATCAAGCTGGCAGTGCTGTAGGCTCACTCGGTGGTTGGTTGTGTTTTGGAGAGGAGACCTCGAGCAGACCCGCTGACCAGGCTCCCATCAAGCTGGCAGGGCTGTAGGCTCACTCGGTGGTTGGTGGTGTTTTAGAGAGGAGACCCCGAGCAGACCCGCTGAATAGGCTCCCATCAAGCTGGCAGGGCTGTAGGCTCACTCGGTGGTTGGTGGTGTTTTGTAGAGGAGACCCCGAGCAGACCCGCTGACCAGGCTCCCATCAAGCTGGCAGGGCTGTAGGCTCACTCGGTGGTTGGTGGTGTTTTGGAGAGGAGACCCCGAGCAGACCCGCTGACCAGGCTCCCATCAAGCTGGCAGGGTTGTAGGCTCACTCGGTGGTTGGTGGTGTTTTGGAGAGGAGACCCCGAGCAGACTCGCTAACCAGGCTCCCATCAAGCTGGTAGGGATGTAGGCTCACTCGGTGGTTGGTGGTGTTTTGGAGAGGAGACCCCGAGCAGACCCGCTGACCAGGCTCCCATCAAGATGGCAGGGCTGTAGGCTCACTCGGTGGTTGGTGGTGTTTTGGAGAGGAGACCCCGAGCAGACCCACAGACCAGGCTCCCATCAAGCTGGCAGGGCTGTAGGCTCACTCGGTGGTTGGTGGTATTTTGGAGAGGAGACCCCGAGCAAACCCGCTGACCAGGCTCCCATCAAGCTGGCAGGGCTGTAGGCTCACTCGGTGGTTGGTGGTGATTTGGAGAGGAGACCCCGAGCAGACCCGCTGACCAGGCTCCCATCAAGCTGGCAGGGCTGTAGGCTCACTCGGTGGTTGGTGGTGTTTTGGAGAGGAGACCCCGAGCAGACCCGCTGACCAGGCTCCCATCAAGCTGGCAGGGTTGTAGGCTCACTCGGTGGTTGGTGGTGTTTTGGAGAGGAGACCCCGAGCAGACCCGCTGACCAGGCTCCCATCAAGCTGGCAGGGCTGTAGGCTCACTCGGTGGTTGGTGGTGTTTTGGAGAGGAGACCCCGAGCGGACCCGCTGACCAGGCTCCCATCAAGCTGGCAGGGCTGTAGGCTCACTCGGTGGTTGGTGGTGTTTTGGAGAGGAGACCCCGAGCAGACCCTCTGACAAGGCTCCCATCAAGCTGGCAGGGCTATAGGCTCACTCGGTGGTTGGTCGTGTTTTAGAGAGGAGACCCCGAGCGGACCCGATGACCAGGCTCCCACCTAGCTGGCAGGGCGGTAAACTCACTTGTGGTGACAAGTCTCAAGGTAAGAATTCGCATAGGGGAAGATCCATGTTCATCAAAAGGGTGATAGTCCCTAAAACAGAGATGGGCCAGGAATTGGGCCAGGGAAGAAGCTCCCTGGCCAGCACTTGCCATAGGTGGTCTCGCCACTGGCAGGAGGGTTTTCCTCATCCCAGGCCCGAGTGAGCTGAAGTGGCCGAAAGCGACCGGGCGAGACGGCCGGACCCAGGGATTCCGGCGCGAGATAATCTCGCGACACAGCGCTAACGGTGGCAATCAAGATAGGGGCAAAAAGCGATAAAGGGTGCCTCGCGCTGACTCTTAAGCGAGATGGCAGACGATAAAAGTAGTGAATAAACAGCGTCCCAAAAAACAAGTGTATAACACTTAGCGCCCCAAAGAGGGAAACGACAGTTAGTATATAAAGAGTTTTAAACAAAAAAATATATTAAGGAGGCGGGGACACCTCGCTCTCCTTCTAATAAGTGAACCAAAAGTCATAAGTGTTAAGCAAGGGAAGATGGAGAGAGGAAGACATTGCAGGGGATGGTGCGCTACTCGTTGTCAGAGGAGGCGCTGTCGTCCGACTCGTCGAACAAGCGCGGGACTAGGTCGCGGACGGTCACCGTCTCCGCATCAGCGCGCACCACTCCCAGCTCCTTCATCATCTTGAGGACAACATCTGCAGTTTTGATGTTCGAGTCCCGGCAGATGGCCTCCACCTCATCCACGGAATATCGAGAAGGCACGGGAAGCTGATCCGGTGGTGGTATCGCACTGCTCCAGAGGCGAAGATTCTCGGCCTTCAGCTTCTTGGTTTCTCCCTCCAGCTCCTCGATACGCGAGCGCATCCTGTTGGCCGTCTCGGCATCCTGCGGGAGGTGGGAAAGTAGGGGGCTGTGAGGGGCAAGGGTAAGGCCAGCAAGGCAAAGATAAAGAAACTTACCCACCCGCCCTGACTCTGTGCAAGGAGGTTGTCAGCAAATGCAACCGCTTCTCCAGGTCGAGGGACTTCTCGCGTCCGCAGCAAGATCGACCTCCGCCTCTTTCCATTTCTGTTGTTGAAGACAAGACGGCGCGAGACGCGGTGTGCGAGCTCCAGGGACCGAAAACTGCGAG
>CM077157.1:78793487-78865489 GCA_039583875.1 Platanthera guangdongensis
TTGCACAACACCAGCACTGAAATCTGTTGTACCTTTGTTTTGGTACAACCCTGGCTGAAGTATCTACTGCAGGCTTTTTGTTAAGTGCTGGGGCTTTGCCCTTAGACTTGGACCTAGCTGTCCAGGCAGGTTTTGTAAATCCTAATCCATCCTTACCCTTTTGAGGTACAAACTCATCTATCAAGGGTAAAATAGATTTGGGTTTAGAAAAGCTAGCCACAATATCCTTCTCCTTCTGAAGTCTAACCTCCAGATTCCTAATTTGATCATTCTTAAATGTAATAGTTACCATCTGAATAACTGTAATGTTCTTCAGCCTGGCTATTTCATTCAGTTTCTGATCAAACAACTTGTCTGAATCAGCAGCTGCCAATTTAAGACTAGCAATCTCCTTTACTTGATTTTTGGCGAAGGTTTTGCTTTTCTTTAAGTCCTGCAACAAGTTCCTATATTCATCAATTATCTGATGAATATCACCTTCAGATTCAGACCCACCTACATCACTTGATGAAGATGTATCTTATTCTGACTCAGTACAAGAAATTGAACTTGAAGAACAACTTTGTACCTTACTTGGTCCAAGCTGATCCTGGATTTTATCTCCTTCAGATAAGGCCATCAGTCCCTTGCACTGAATGTCCTCATGCTCATAAATTGAGTTCATTAGCTGCATGAACTCATCTTCCTCCTCTTCAGCAAACAGTCCAATATAGGCTTCAGCTCCTGAATCTGTTTCTGAAGATGACTGATCAGTCAAACTTTTGTCTTTCTTGGCAACAAAGGACCTTTCCTTTTGGCCCTTAAATTGAGTCTTCTTCTTGTCAGTTGACACTTTCCCCTTTTCTGGACAGTCAGTTACTATATGTCCTTGTCTATTACAACAATAACATACTATCTTTGAGGATGTATTTTTACTTGGCTTGGACTTTCTTTTGTCATTCCTTGATGACTTCCTGTTCTGATAATAGTCATCTTTTGTCTGTGAAGTGGATTGCTTAGACCTCCACTACTTCTTCTTCAAAAACTTTTGAAACTGCCTTGTAAAGGCAGCAAAGCCCTCATCACTTTCACTGCTGTCTGAGCTTTGGTTCTCTGAATTTTCTGAAGAAGTATCAGCAACTATTTGTGGTGGAGATGGAGACTTGCTTCTATACTTCCTAGTGGCTTCAGTCTTGAAGGCCACAGCTCTTTCCTTATGCTCCACTCTTGTAGTCTTCTCTTCCTCCTTTCTAACCATTAACCGCATCTCATAAGATAACAGTTTTCCAAACAAAGTTGGAGGAGGTATATCAGCTAATTTGGCCATTTCCCTAATGGAACAAATCTTGGTATCCCAGTCCTTAGTCAGGGATCTTAAAAACTTGTCATTCAGCTCATAGTTGTTGAATTCTCTTCCATAGGACATCAACTCATTAACAATACTATAGAATTTCATGTTGCATTCAGTAATGCTATCAGACTTTCCTTGTCTGAAGCTTTCATACTCCTGATTTAATAAGGACTTCCTGTCCTGTCTTACTTCTTCAGACCCTTCCATGTAAACTATTAAAGTGTCCCACATTTCTTTAGAAGTTTTACAGTGAATTAAATTCTGAAATTGTGGCATCATCAATTGCACTAACAATAATATTCTGGGCCCTCTTGTCCATAGTGGCCAAAATAATCTCATCTTTAGTCATTTCTGAATAGTCTTTGGGAGTTCTCTGATTTACATCCAGAACAGATACTTTCATTGGCATATAAGGCCCTTCTTTGACTGTTATGTATATTCTTGGGTCAGAGGCTTCCATAAAAAGTCTAACCCTCTCTTTCCATATACCAAATATCTCTTTTCTACAGATTGGCAACTTCATGGACCCCAGCTCTTTGTGATTCTCAGTTGAACCTATTTTCTTGAATCTTGAGTAATCTGATTCTGCCTACAGGATCTTACTCAGACCGTTATATCCCTTTTTGAGTAACCTCCCTCTGATACCACTTGAAATAAACAGTGCCTAATCACCTAGAGGGGAGTGAATAGGTGAACTTAATCTTTTTAACTTTAATGGCAGAAACACTGAATTATAAGATCTGTATTTGCAATTCACTACAGCAATTCAGCACAGATAACACAGCAATCACAGAATTAATCACACACAGAGTACACACGGATTTTTATAGTGGTTCCCCAAGGTCTGGGTACATCCACTTTCCCCCTTCGCCTATCTAGTAGTGTACTAGATTCGGCCTAACTCTCCACTTCTCCTCAGATCCTTAGATCTTACAACTCAGAACCCCAAACAGGTTCCTACAACTCAGAGTGTCCCCACTCCTACAACTCAGGCACCAAGCCCTACCACTCAGTCTTCAGCAATACCTACACTCAGGCACAACAGCCCTACCTCAGCCTTCAACAAGTCCTACACTCAGAGAAATGATTCTCCTACACTTAGGCACACATGCCCTACCTCAGCCTTTATATATTTAGGTTTACAACTCAGATCTATACAAGATCCTATAGAAATTAGAAAATACAAAGTATATAACCACAACTCTGATAGAGAGAGATGAGTTGACTGGCTTCTTGATGAGTTCTTGGAAGAACTTGGCAGAGATCAACCTCCCTTGGCTTTCTTCAAAGATTCTTGAATTAGAACACAGTAGGGTTGAATCTCCTGAAGATGATCTTTAATAACCTTCTGTCTTGAGATTCAGATCTCAATCTCAATCTAACATAGCAGCCCGATTCAGCAACTGCACTTCTTAGAAGGAGCTCTCTCTCTCCAACTTCTTAGATCTTCTGTTGAAGATCTTCTCTAGTGTTAATCTTCTGATTGATTACTTCACTTGTTGTTGTTGTGTGTCTCTCTAAGTTTTTTTTGTTGAAGGAATAAGCCTTTATATAAGCTTTCTTCATGGTGACCGGCTGATCCGGTTTCTAACAACCTTCTGACATCTCTGACAGTAATAGTTGACCGGTTGAAATGGCAGCTGTCAAGTCATCCAGTCATTTCTTGAAATCTCTGTCACTGTCTGAAAGTGTCGAGACAGATAGTCATTATGTGTCGACACAAATAGACTAAGTGTCGACACAAGTACACTAAGTGTCGACACTAGCCTTCATGGTGTCGACACAACTCCTTGTGTTGTTGTAACAGCTTCTTGACACTGCTTCTTCATAATGTGTCGACACTGATCCTGTGTGTCTACACAAGCCTTCTTCTTTAATACTTAGTTGAATTCTGCTAAGTGTCGACACAACTCCTTTGTGTCGACACATCTTCTTGTATTGAAACTTGCTAAGTGTCGACACATCTTCTTTGTGTCGACACATGCCTTCTGTGTTGAAACTTTGCTGAGTGTCGACACTTCTCCTTATGTCGACACATGTAATTGAACTTTGTTGAATTTTGCTGAGTGTCGACACAGCCTCCTAGTGTCGACACATGTACTTGAACTTTGTTGAAGTTTGCTGAGTGTCGACACAGCATCCTAGAGTCGACACTTTTGTTGTCGACAAAGTTTCTCTGGGTGTCGACACTGCTTCTATGTGTCGACACTGATTATATAGACAATTCTTCACTGTGTGTTGACACTGCCTGTATGTGTTGACACTTTCCTTCTAGTGTCGACTCTGCCTTCCTGGTGTCGACACAATTACTCCAAGTGTCGACACAGTTTCTCTAAGTGTCGACAAAAGACTTCTTAAGTGTCGACACTTTTCTTCTGGGTGTCGACACATGGACTTAGAAACTTTTATACTTTCCCTGCAATTACTTAACCTGCACAAATAAACTCAAAGCACATCAAATATATCTTGATGTATATCATTGAGTAGGGTGAGACTTCTTCAAATCTGGTACATATATTCCAATGTACCCAACACCTGTTATGTTTGCAAGCGACCCGGGCATGATGCTTCCCAGTGCTGGTCCAAGGATAAAGTCTGCTATCAGTGTTGACAGAAGGTCCATATCAAGATCAGGTGTCCTCAGGTCCATCCTATTCTTCAGGCAGTTCCACTTCAGGCTTTATCTCAGCCTCAGCGTGAGGACAAGGGCAAAGGAAAGCTGAACGTGATCTCTTCCGAGGAGGCTCAAACTTCGACTCAGGTCATCTCAGGTTAGTTGTTTTCCTAGACTGAAATTTTTATTTTCTAGAATGGTTACAGTTTTTGTTTTGGTGGTTCCTTAGTTGCTTATGTACTCCTATAGGAAAATTTAAGGTGAAGAACCACTGGGCGCGTGTTTTGTTCGACTCTGGCGCTACCCACTCGTTTGTGGCTAGAACTTTTGTAGAGCGTTATCGGTTGATTCTAGATCAAGTTCGTTATACCTTTCGCGTCAATTTCCCTTCTGGTGAATCTGTGTTATCATATTTTGGCATTTTGGATTGCCCTGTTTTGTTCGGGGACTTCCTTGCGAAGGCATACTTGAAGATGATTGATCTAGAGGACTTCGATGTTATTCTGGGCATGGACTGGTTGTCTAAGTATGATGCGGTTATTCAGTATAAAGGGAAACGCTTCGACTTCATCAAGTACAACCGTCAGCCTAGAAGTGTGTATGCTGATCCATGCCAGGATTCCCCTGTCATTTCTGTGGTATGTGCTCAGAAGCTAATTCGTTCTGATTGTTTTTCTTATTTACTCTCGATGGTTGGGACTGCTGTTAGTGTACCGCGCTTGGATGAGATTCATGTAGTATGTGATTTCTCTGATGTTTTTCCTGATGACCTTCCTGGTCTTCCCCCCATGCAGGATGTTGAGTTTGTGATTTATTTGGAACCGGGTATGCGTCCTATTGCTAAGGCGCTGTATCGGATGGCCCCTCATGAGTTGGATGAGTTGCGAGTCCAGTTGGACGAGTTATTGGAAAAAGGCTTTATCAGGCAGAGTTTGTCGCCTTGGGGTGCTCCTGTTCTATTTTTGAAGAAGACGGATGGGTCGATGAGGCTGTGCATCGATTATAGGGAGCTGAACAAATTCACCATTAAGAACAGGTACCCTCTTCCGAGGATCAATGACCTATTTGATCAGTTGCATGGTAGCACGGTGTTTTCCAAGATCGATCTTCGTTCTGGCTATCATCAGCTCAGGATCCGTGAGGCAGATATTCCATGGACTGCGTTTAGATCGAGGCATGGACACTTCGAGATTCTAGTGATGTCATTTGGTTTGACCAACACACCATCAGCTTTCATGGATATGATGAACCGGGTGTTCAAGGACTTTCTAGACAAGTTCGTGGTGGTATTCATCGATGATGTGTTGATCTACTCTCGCAGTGCTGAGGAGCATCTGCGCTTGGTTCTATCGGAGTTGAGGAACAACAAGTTATTCGCCAAGCTGAGCAAGTGAGAATTTTGGTTGCCTCAGGTCTCGTTTCTGGGCCACGTGGTGAATAAGGATGGGATCTCGGTCGACCCGGAAAAGATCGCAGCAGTGATGGATTGGAGCAGGTCGGGCATGCCGAAGGAGATTAAAAGCTTCCTAGGGTTGGCCGACTACTACAGGAGGTTCGTGGTGGGTTTCCCTACCCTGGCTGCACCTTTGACCAGATTGACTCCGAAGAACACGGCCTTTGTTTGGAGCGAGAAGTGCGAAGCAGCCTTCCTGGAACTAAAGAACAGACTATGCACTGCTCCCGTTCGGACACTACCTACTGAGGGCTTGGATTATGATGTGTACGTGGATGCTTCGCATGTTGTTCTGGGTTGCGTGTTGATGCATGATGGAAAAGTGATTGTGTATGGGTCAAGGCAACTAAAGACTCATGAGAGAAATTACCCAACGCATGACCTTGAGTTTGCAGCGGTGCTTTATGCGCTAAAGTTGTGGAGGAATCTACTTTATGGTGCTCAGTGCAAGATCTTCACAGATCATAAAAGTCTAAAGTACGTGTTCACTCAGAAGGAGTTGACTCTGCGCCAACGGCGGTGGCTAGAGTATGTGGCCGATTATGATGTGGAGATACAATATCATCCGGGCAAGGCCAATGTGGTGGCCGACGCCCTGAGCTGGAAGACGGGGAAGATCTTTAATCTCACCACCGATCGTTTAGTGGAAGAGTTCCTCCTGATGGATATTTTTGTGGGATGCTGTGACATGCAGAGAAGTTTGGCAGTGACAGAGCCGTCTTGGATTTCACATACCAGGTTGCACCAAAAGGATGATCCGAATCTTCTGCACTTATACCTTAGGTCTAAGAGAGGGGAGTTGCCGGATTTTTCTATCGATGATGCGGGTACTTTGAAGTACTGCGGCAAGTTTTGCATCCCCGCTGTTGGAGACATCAAGGTTATGATATACAGAGTGGCTGATGGATCCAGTGTTGCCTACCATCCAGGATCTACAAAGATGTATCATGAATTGAAGTTGATTGCCTGGTGGTATGGGATGAAGGGTGTTATAGCCCGATTTGTTGCTGAGTGACACACTTGCAAGTGTATGAAGGACGATCATGGAAGGCCTGGTCGCAAGTTGACTCTGTTGGAGATCCCGACTTGGAAGTGGGAGAGTATTTCTATGGACTTCATTACGGGCTTACCGAGATCTCCAAGGGAATTTGGTTCAGTTTGGGTGATCGTGGACCGATTGACGAAGTGAAAGATATGGTACCTAAACACCTAGAGGGGGGGTGAATAGGTGACCTAATTCGTTTTAAACTTTAATGGCAACAAACAGTTAATATCACAGATTTCTAACTATTCTATCACAGCAAACACACAGCATACACAGCAACAATCACAGCACAGCACAGCACACAGTGGTTTATAGTGGTTCCCAAAGATATGGGTACATCCACTTTCCCCCTTCGCCTATCTAGCAGTGTACTAGATTCGGCCAAACTTCTCCACTGTCTCAGAACCCAAATTGGTTCCTACACCCCAGGCCCAAGGCCCTACAACTCAGCTTTATCCCAAAGCCTACACTCAGCCAACCAAGGCCTACACCCAGCCAACCAAGGCCTACACTCAGCCCCAAAGGCCTACACTCAGCCAACAAGGCCTACACTCAGAGATCTCAATCTCCTACACTCAGGCTCTCAAGCCCTACCCCCAGCCTTTATAATTATAGGCTTACAATTCACTCAGATCCAAAGGATCCTACAAGTTAAAAATGTATTACAAATATTAACTCAACAACTCAAAAATAAAAGAGGGGAGTTGAGAGTTTCTTGATGAGTTCTTGGAAGAACTCAGCTGGATTCAATCTGACTTAGCTTTCTTTAAAGCTTCTTGAGTAGAACTGAATAAGAATGAATCCTCCTGCAGTTGATCCTTGACCTCTATCACTTAAGATCCAGAATGAATCTGAATCCTTCTTCTCAGCCTAGTTCCAAAGGCTGATTTCTTGGATGGAGCCCTCTCTCTCCAACTTCTTAGATCTTCACTTGGACAGCTAGATCTTCTTGTGTTGATACTCTGTGTACCACTTTAATAACTTGTTCTTCAACAATGTGATCAACAGTTTCTGTAAACTGTATGTGCCTATTTATAGGCCTTCTTCATGGTAATCGGCTGGTCCAGTCCATAACTGTCTTCTGACATCTCTGACAGGTGCTGTAGACCGGCTGGAACGGCAGCTGTCAAGTCATCCAGTCATTTCTTGAAAATCTCTAACTGTCTGAAAGTGTCGAGACTTTCTGTCTTTAAGTGTCGACACTTATAGACCAAGTGTCGACACATGCTGTGTAAGTGTCGACACAAGTCTACAAGGTGTCGACACAACTCCTTGTATGTCTTGACACAGATTCTTCTTCAGGTGTCGACACTGAAATTGAGTGTCGACACAAGTACTTGATCTTCTATCTGTAGCTGAATTCTTCTAAGTGTCGACACATCACCTTTGTGTCGACACAACTTATTGTGTTGAATCTGTCAAGTGTCGACACTACTTCTTGGTGTCGACACATAGTCTTCTATGTTGATACTTGATGAGTGTCGACACAGCTCCTTGTGTCGACACTTGATTCTTCTGTTGAGACTTCAGCTGAGTGTCGACACATTCCCTTAGTGTCGACACTTGTACTTAGAATATTTTGTTGATAATTCTGTTCTTTGATAAGTGTCGACACAGCTCCATGTGTCGACACTTTCTTCAAGTGTAGAGTCTTCAGCTGAGTGTCGACACATTGTGCTGGGTGTCGACACTTACTTCATGTGTTGACTCTTCTGGTTGTGTGTCGACACATTGTGCTGGGTGTCGACACATACTTCAAGTGCTGACTCTTCTGTTGAGTGTCGACACATTGTTCTGAGTGTCGACACATTAACTTAGTCTCTGCAGACTTTTGCTGAGTGTCGACACAGCTCCAAGTATCGACACTTTCTGGTGTAGACACAGCTTCACTGCATGTCGACACAGTTCCTTGTGTCGACACAGCTTTACTGTACTTTCCTTCACTGAGTGTCGACACAGCTCCTTGTGTCGACACTTTCTGTCTGGTGTTGACTCTGCATCCCAGGTGTCGACACAATGACTCCAAGTGTCGACACTGCTTGTCTGGGTGTCGACACAAGTCTTCTTAAGTGTCGACACTTTCCCTCTAGGTGTCGACACATGGACTTAGAAACTTTTTGCTTCAGTCCAGTGATTTCTTAACCTGCACAAGTAAACTCAACATACATCAAATACATTATGATGTATATCATTGAGTTGGGTGAGGCTTCTTCAAATCAGGTACATTTGACCAATGTACTCAACAATCTCCCCCTATTTGGAGAAGTCATAACCCTTAGTCAATGATATACACCATTCATAATTAAAAATTACAAAATGATGTAAAGCAGGTTATGTTCAGCAGGGTAAACATAAACATGTATTAATTCACACATGTATACACATACATCAACACATAACAAATAAGAAATAGACACATTCATAGAACAACCATGAAATATATTGATCATATATTGTTCTAACATTTGTCTTATACATTTTCAGTAGTTTACAAAAAAAAATGTTTTACATTTAAAAGATAATAAAATAATCTTCAAGTAAATTCTTAATCTATTTCTGGTCAGGTTCCTTGATAACTATTCCCTTACCAGCTTGGACTTTAGCTTGGACAGCAGCATCAGCAGTTTCAGCATCAGCAGGCTTCTTGCCTTTTAGATATTTCTTTTTGAGCTCTTTAGCTTTGATCTTCTGCCTCTCAAAATAGTGATATGGCTTAGGAAAGTACTTACTAGGCTCCAGGGCTGTAGGAGGTAGCTTTCCCATCTTTGCCTTCCTTCTGAATTGAACAATGGCCTCTTGTCTTGATTCATGCTTTCTCCATTCAGCTTCAGAGAACCATTTGTTCCTGTCATGAGTGTTATCCTTGGCAGCTTTCCAGGCAGTTAAAATTATGTTTCTAGAGGTAGGGCTCCACTATTCAAAGTCTGGCCTTTGTTCTGCTTGTTCCCTAAACCTCTTTTTGGACAACCTTGTCTCTTCTTCTTTCTGTAGAGCCTCTTGCATGGCTTCAGATATAGGTTGAACAACCTTTTCAATATGGACATTGTCCTTGCCCTCAGGTGGGCTATACATTGTGCTCACATCTGCTTGAATCATTTCAAAGTCTGGAGGTGGATAAATGACCTGAGCTACTTCTGGTTGCTCAACTCCAAAATAGGCAGGGTTTATTCCAGATTCAGCAACCTCATTGTCATCACTCAGAGGAGGATATCCAAGTGTAGCTCTGATGGAATTTGATATCCACTTATCATGTTCAGAGCTTGCCTTGACTAATACTCTCTCCCCCTTTATGACTTCTTTAGCCATGTGATCTCTGACATCATCCTTCTGAAATCTGATTTGACTATCCAAGTATCTGATGCCATCTTTAAAGAAAGGTTTAAGCTTTTGAAATTGTTCAGATATGACCTTCTGGGAGGCTTGGATTGCAGTCTTAACAGAAGAAATATCTTATTGAAATACTTTATCAAAGTCAGCTTTAATTGTAGCAGAAGATGTAGAAGGTTCAGCAGCCTTGTTCTTTAACTCAGTGACAATAGCATTATGTGAAGCAGTCAAATTGTCATTCATTCTTATCTGATTTTCCAGTACATACCCTTGCTTCAATGCTATGTCATCCACTTGTTCTTTTATCTTTTCTTGGTGGGTGGCCAAGTACACCACTGCATTTCCACATTTGTGGAAGCATTCAGTCATCTCCTTCTTGTTAAGGTTCATTTCAAACCTTATAGACTTTATATCTTGGGCCAGATCAAATTGTAATGACTTCTGCCCTTCATCCACATAAGCCTCTATAGCTTTTCTTTGTTCATCTAGTTTTATCTGCAGTGCAATCATTAAAGCACTATAATCAACAGTTGGAACTTATTGAACTATAGGCTGTGGGGCTATAGATTGTAGAGCTTTTTTATAACTCTGGCTTCTCCTTTTGAAGACATACAGTTTCTTCTTATTTTCCTTTGCAGCCTCCTCTTCTTTAGATTCTGAGGTGCTAGCTATGTGAACCCTCTCCTTAGGGCTTTGAGGCTTCTCTTTCTGTACTTCAGGTGCCCTCTCAGTTTCCTGCCTTACAGGCTCTTCCATAATGTGTAGCTACTCCCCCTCAGCAGCAGCATTATCTTTTTTAGCAGCATCCTTGTCCATGTCAAAATCTGCTTGATCTAGATTTAGAAATAAATCTTCCATGGAGACATTCTTTGCTCTTCAACTACTGGATCAGGAATCTCTTCTTGTACAGCAGATGTGTCTTGTCTAACAGCATCTGGAACTTGACTATTCTGCTGAGTGTGCTGATGATCATCAGACAAATCAGTATCTTCCATAGAAAAATCTAATGTGTTTAGTTCAGTGAGTACCTCTTGTATGATGATGGTGGCTTGCTTACTGGACAGTGTAGAGGGTTCTTCTACAACTGGAGGCTCCCCCTGGCTATGATCCTTGTGGATGGGGCTAGCTTGAGGTAGCTCCCCCTGGATCTCAGCAGCCTCTTGAGGAGCAGGAGTCTTTTCAGCAGGTTCTTCCTCATGCTATTCTGGAGTGAAGACAACTTGTTCTTACTTTCAGAACTACTGGAGGACTCTTGTGCCACTGGAGCAGTTTTTCTCTTTTTCTTTGGAGGAATCTCCTTCTCAGTAACTGTCTTCTCAGGGGTTGGCATGTCCTTTGACAACACCCTGTCCCATCTTGAAAAGATCCTTTGATCCATCTTCCTCATGTGATTTATCTTGCTTCCAGCAGTAGTATTCATTACCTCTGGTATGGTACCAGCTAGGTAGAGACTTAAGATTCTACCCAGGTTGGGCTTCTTCAAGCTTTCCTTGATTTTCTCATAAACCACTATAGACCAGTCTGTTTTCATAGTGAAGATTATCCTTGTCATTATATTGAACATGGAGGCAGACACTCTGTCATGCCCTCCTGGCTTGCTTAAGATTACCTTGCCAACTATCTCAGAAAGGAACTTTCCTTGATTATTCATGCCTTTTCTGTTGAAAACTAAACCGAGCTTCATCTTTGGATCAAGTCCACACCAGGTAAGAGCTTCCCTGGTCTTGGATGCAGTAATTTCTTCTTCATCTGGAGTTCTTGATAGCTGGAGCACCTTCCTCAAGCTCTTTGGTGATACCTTGACCTTCGTTCCATGAACTCTGGATTTGATTCTGTATCCAGACTCATCTACTTTGGCTCCATTTAGGAATTCAAGAACCTCCTTCTTCCATATCTTAGTAGGTTCTGAAACTAAGTACTCTAACCCAAAATCGGCGACTAGGGTTACGACCGACTTGATTTCTTGATCTGCATCGTCGAACGCGCCGCGCACAAGCTCATATCCTTCATTGACGTTCTCTTCTAGCTTAGGCGCCATTAGGGTTTGTAGAATTGGTCTTGAGAAAGGAGTTGTGTCGACACAGAAGTTTTAGTCTCGAAACTTTGAAAGCATGTCGACAAACTAAGACAAAACCCTATTTATACCTTTCTGATTTTGAAGATGAACAGGCGGGACAGCGAACTTAAAATGTGTCGACACTGGCAATAAGTGTCGACACTGACTTATAATGTCTCGACACACATGTGTGGACACAAGTTTAGTCAACAGAGTTTATGTGTCGACACAACATAACTCGACACATTGTCGAGACTTTACTTAGAAAATTCTGAGTAAAACTTAAGTGTCGACACCACATTGGATGTGTCGACACCTACTTGACATGTGTCGACACTAACATTCTGAAGTGTCGACACCAACATCCTAGATGTGTCGACACCTTTTTCCTGAAGTGTCGACACCACTATTCTGTGTCGACATAGACTTGTCTATGTGTCGACACTTTTTTTTTACTTAGCCAATTGTAATTCTGTAAACTTACTCTAAGTTTATCATTACTAGTTCAATTTTGAATCTATTGAACTTAGCTTCTTCTAGGGGCTTAGTAAATATATCAGCTATTTGATTATCAATTTTAACATATTCAAGTAAAATATCTTCTCTTTCTACATGCTCCCTAAGAAAATGATATTTAATTTCAATATGTTTAGTTCTACTATGAGATACAGGGTTATTAGCTATTGAAATAGCACTTGTAGAATCACAGAAAAGTGGAGTACTACTTAGTTGAAATCCATAGTCCTCTAGCTGATGTTGTATCCACAGAAGTTGAGCACAGCAACTTCCTGCAGCCACATACTCTGACTCTGCAGTGGAGATAGTCACACTGTTTTGCTTCTTGCTACTCCATGAAATTAGTCTCTCACCTAGGAATTGACAGGTTCCAGTAGTGCTCTTTCTATCCTCTTTGCATCCTGCAAAGTCTGCATCTGAATAACCTGTTAGATCAAAATCTCCATTCCTAGGGTACCAGAGGCCTAGATAGGGAGTGCCCTTTAGATATCTCAATATTCTTTTGACTGCTGTCAAATGAGACTCTTTAGGGCAGTCTTGATACCTGGCACAAACACATGTAGCATACATGATGTCAAGTCTACTAGCAGTCAAGTATAATAGGAAGCCAACTATCCCTCTATATAAGGTTTTATCTACAGGTTTCCCTGCATCATCCTTGCTAAGAGACATACTTGACCCCATAGGAGTCTTCATGGTACTGGATGAATCCATACCATACTTCCATATGAGTTCTAGGGTGAACTTGGACTGACATATGGATAAACCACTTTCAGTCTGTTTCACTTGGAGACCCAAGAAAAACTTCAGCTCTCCCATACTACTCATCTCAAACTTACCCTGCATAAGTTTTGCAAACTTTTTGCAAAGGCTGCATTCAGTAGACTCAAATATAATGTCATCTACATATATTTGGACTAGTATAACTTTGCCTCTAGATTCCCTAAGGAATAGAGTCTTATTTATTTTCCCCCTTGAGAACTTGTTCTCAATGAGGAAACTAGATAGGGTTTCATACCAAGCCCTAGGGGCTTGCTTTAACCCATATAAAGCTTTCCTAAGTCTATAGACATGATGAGGTAGAGTTGGATCAACAAAACCTGAAGGCTGTTCCACATAGACTTCTTCCTTAAGATTACCATTTAGGAATGCTGACTTGACATCCATTTGGTAAACCTTGAATCCTTGATAGGTTGCATAGGCCAAGAACATCCTTATGGCTTCCAGTCTGGCTACTGGAGCAAAGGTTTGATCAAAATCAATACCTTCTTCTTGCCTATATCCTTTAGCAACCAGTCTAGCCTTATTCTTAATGATGACCCCTTGTTCATCCATCTTATTCCTGTAGATCCACTTAGTTCCTATTACATTGTGGTCTTTAGGTTTAGGAACTAATTCCCAGACCTTGCACCTCTTGAACTGATTAAGCTCTTCTTGCATTGCTTCAGTCCATTGTGGATCTTGTATTGCTTCTTCAAACTTCTTAGGTTCAACTTGTGACAAAAAGTTGGAGTAGATTGCTGCATTCATGTTTCTACTCCTTGTTTGTACTCCTTGTCTTGGATCTCCAATAATCTGCTCAATTGGATGATCTCTTAGATGCCTGTTGGCTGGAGGCAACCTTACTTCTGGTTGAACCACTTCAGCATCTGCATCATGCTGTACTCCTTGGATTTCTTCAGCAGTTGGCACATGTAGTTCTCCCCCTGGACAACAGCTACTGTCTTCTACTTGCTGTCTTGCAGCAGACACTTCTTCTATAGTAAGCTTGTCCATTTTCTTTGTCAAACCTGTGGGGCTGCATACACTACTAGACAACTCATTATTAATAAGTTTAGTCTCATCAAAAACTACATGCACTGATTCTTCTACAACTTGTGTAGTTAAGTTGTAGACTCTATAAGCCTTACTATTATTGCTGTACCAAACAAAAATTCCCTCTTGGGACTTGGCAGCAAACTTAGTTAAGTAAGACTTCCCATTGTTAAGTATGAAGCATTTGCAACCAAAGATCCTAAAATTGGATAGGTTTGGTTTCCTGCCTTTCACAACTTCATAGGGGGTCTTGTTAAGCCTTTTAGTGATGGTAGCCCTATTTATAACATGGCATGCAGTGTTAACTGCTTCAGCCCAGAAATATTCTGGCAGTGATGTATCACTTTTTAGGGTCCTACCAGCCTCTATCAAGGTTCTATTCTTCCTCTCAGCAATGCCATTTTGCTGAGGTGTTCTAGGTGAAGAGAATTCTTGAAATATCCCAAATTCTTCACATAGTTTTGTCACACTATCAGACTGAAATTCAGTACCATGGTCACTTCTAATTTTGACCACTGTATTATTTAGTTCATTCTGAATTTGCTTGACAAAGCTATAGAAGACACTAGGTGTTTCAGATTTCTGTCTTAAGAAGAACACCCAGGAAAACCTTGAGTAGTCATCTACAACTACAAAGGTATAGACCTTCCTACCTAAGCTGTGAACTGGCATTGGACCAAAGAGATCCATATGCAAGAGGTATAAACACCTCACAGCATCTTTGTTTTCTATGCTTCTAAAGGTGGATTTAGTCTGCTTGCCCTTTTGACAAGCTGAGCAAATACCATCTTTAACACACTTAACTTGAGAACCATTCCTCACTAACTCTTTGCTAAAGAGTTTGCTAATAGTCTTGTAGTTAAGATGGGCAAGCCTCTTGTGCCATTTGACACAATGAGAGACTGTCTCATCAGCTACAAGACAAACTGGAGAACCATTGTTCTCAATCATAATGTCTAGGCAGTAGACATTCCTCTTCCTATAACCTGTCAAAATGATCTCTTGATCACTTGACCTCTTGATATGACAACCATTTTTAACAAATGAGATGTCATACCCTACATCACTTAATTGACTTATACTTATTAGGTTGTGTTTCAACCCTTTAACATAAGCCACTTGAGTAATGGTAACTAAGTTTGTAGAAATGTTACCCAATCCTTTGATGATTCCTTTTTCAGAACCACCAAAGGTTACTTTTGGACCATCTTTTACTGGAATGTAGTCCTTTAGTAATCCTCTTGTTCCAGTCATATGTCTGGAACATCCACTGTCCAAGTACCATGTTGGGGTATGGCCACTTGGACTCATCTGCAAAACAGATTAATGAACCTTAGAACCTAAAGAATTCTTGGGTCCTTGGTACTTGTTAGTCTGCAACTTGACAAAACTACCTACTGGCTTTCCACCAGGTAGCTTGCTACTCACTTTGGCACTAACATTGTGCCAACAGTCCACTGCAAAGTGGCCAACCTTGCCACAGCACCAGCATTCAAACTTATTGTACCTTTGCTTAGGTGTAGCCTTTGCTGTCTTATCTACAGCAGACTTGTTGAACGTTGGGGCTTTGCTCTTGGACTTAGACTTGGACTGCTCAGTCCTTGCAGGTCTAGTAAAGCCCAGTCCAGCCTTGCCTTTATGATGAAGAAAATCCTCAATTAAAGGTAACACTGACTTAGGTTTAGAAAACCTAGCAACTAAGTCCTTCTCCTTCTGAAGATTGATCTCCAGACTCTTAATTTGATCATTCTTAAAGGTGATAGTCCCCATCTGAATCATTGTTATGTGTTTCAGTCTGGCTATCTCATTCAGCTTTTGATCAAATTGCTTCTCAAAATCTGTTACAGCAGCTTTAAGATCAGCAATTTCCTTTGCCTGACTTTTGGCTAGGGACTTGCTTTTCTTGTAAGCTTGCAACAGTACCTTATATTCATCTATAAGCTGATGAATATCATCCTCAGACTCAGATACATTCTCATCACTTGATGATGATGAATCTGATTTTGTACTAGAACAAGAAACTGAACTTAGAGTTGAACCTTTTACCTTACTGGGTCCTGGCTGCTCCAGGATTTTGTCACTCTCAGTCAAAGCCATTAGCCCTTGGCATTGACAGTCTTCTTGTTCATAAATAGACTCCATTAACTGCATGAATTCTTCCTCTTCTTCTTCAGCAAACAGCCCTATGTAGGCTTCAGCCTCAGACTCAGTTTCTGAAGAAGAGATATCTGATAGAGTCTTCTCCTTCTTGACAACAAAAGACTTCTCTTTCTTGCCTTTGAAGTGAGCCTTTTTCCTGTCACCAGATTCCTTTATCTTCTCAGGACAATCTGCAATAACATGGCCCTGTCTATTGCAGCAATAGCACACTATCTTTGAACCAGTTGCCTTGCTTGACTTTGTCCTCTTCCTGTCTTTCTTTGAAGGCTTTTTCTCCTGATAAAAGACTTCCTTTCCCTTTGAAGTAGAAGGTCTTGACCTCCACTGTTTCTTCTTCAAGAATTTCTAAAAGTGTCTAGTGAAGGCAGCAAAGTCTT
The DNA here is from genome assembly GCA_039583875.1 of Platanthera guangdongensis. NCBI lineage: Eukaryota > Viridiplantae > Streptophyta > Magnoliopsida > Asparagales > Orchidaceae > Platanthera > Platanthera guangdongensis. The sequence goes on from CM077157.1 coordinate 78,810,181, forward strand.
CATCACTTTCACTGCTCTCAGTCTTTGTGCTGACTGACTCATCTGATTCTGATTCAACTACCTCTGGAGGTGGATTTGATGACTTATTCCTGCACTTTCTGGGGACTTCTGTCTTGAAAGCAACTGATCTTTCCTTGTGTTCAATTTGTGTTGACTTCTCCTCCTCTTTCCTCACTGTCAATTGCATTTCATAAGGCAATAACTTGCCAAACAGTGTAGGAGGAGGAATTTCCCCCAACTTAGCCATTTCTCTTATGGCACAGTTCTTGGTGTCCCAATCTTTGGTTAGGGACCTTAAGAACTTGTCATTTAGTTCATAGTTACTGAACTCTCTTCCATAAGACATGAGTTCATTCACTATTCTGTAGAACTTCTTATAGCACTCAGTTATGCTATCACCCTTTCCTTGTCTAAAACTCTCATACTCCTGATTTAGTAAGGATTTTCTATCTTGTCTAACTTCTTCAGATCCTTACATATACACTATAAGAGTGTCCCACATCTCTTTGGCTGTCTTACAGTGTATAAGATTCTGAAAAGTTGCATCATCAATGGCACTCACTATTATGTTCTGTTCCCTCTTGTCCATTGTGGCTAGGACAATCTCATCCTTAGTCATCTCAGAGAAATCCTTTGGAGTTCTCTGATTTGCATCTAAAACTGAAATCTTCATGTGCACATAAGGCCCTTCCTTTACAGTGATGTAGATTCTAGGGTCTGAGGCCTCCATAAACAGCCTTACCCTTTCCTTCCAGATCCCAAAGATCTCTTTCCTGCAAATGGGTAATTTCATGGAAGCCAATTCCTTGTGATTCTCAGAGGAACCCATGTTTCTTGATTTTCTTGAATTTCTTGAATCTGTGTTTTGCCTTACACTGAATCTGCCAAACAAGATCTCCTCATACTGTTAGTCCTTTTTGAGGAACCTGGCTCTGATACAACTTAAAATATATGGTACCTAAACACCTAGAGGGGGGTGAATAGGTGACCTAATCCGTTTTAAACTTTAATGGCAGCAAACAGTTAATATCACAGATTTCTAACTATTCTATCACAGCAAACACACAGCATACACAGCAACAATCACAGCACAGCACAGCACACAGTGGTTTATAGTGGTTCCCCAAGATATGGGTACATCCACTTCCCCCTTCGCCTATCTAGCAGTGTACTAGATTCGGCCAAACTTCTCCACTGTCTCAGAACCCAAATTGGTTCCTACACCTAAGGCCCAAGGCCCTACAACTCAGCTTTATCCCAAAGCCTACACTCAGCCAACCAAGGCCTACACTCAGCCCCAAAGGCCTACACTCAGCCAACAAGGCCTACACTTAGAGATCTCAATCTCCTACATTGAGGCTCTCAAGCCATACCCTCAGCCTTTATAGATATAGGCTTATAATTCACTCAGATCCAAAGGATCCTACAAGTTAAAAATGTATTACAAATATTAACTCAACAACTCAGAAATAAAAGAGGGGAGTTGAGAGTTTCTTGATGAGTTCTTGGAAGAACTCAGCTGGACTCAATCTGACTTAGCTTTCTTCAAAGCTTCTTGAGTAGAACTGAATAAGAATGAATCCTCCTGCAGTTTATCCTTGACCCCTGCCACTTAAGATCCAGAATGAATCTGAATCCTTCTTCTCAGCCTAGTTCCAAAGGCTGATTTCTTGGATGGAGCCCTCTCTCTCCAAATTCTTAGATCTTCACTTGGACAGCTAGATCTTCTTGTATTGATACTCTGTGTACCACTTTAATAACTTATTCTTCAACAATGTGATCAACAGTTTCTGTAAACTGTATGTGCCTATTTATAGGCCTTCTTCATGGTAACCGGCTAGTCCGGTCCATAACTGTCTTCTGACATCTCTGACAGGTGCTGTAGACCGGCTGGAACGACAGCTGTCAAGTCATCCAGTCATTTCTTGAAAATCTCTAACTGTCTGAAAGTGTCGAGACTTTCTGTCTTTAAGTGTCGACACTTATAGACCAAGTGTCGACACATGCTGTGTAAGTGTCGACACAAGTCTACAAGGTGTCGACACAACTCCTTGTATGTCTCGACACAGATTCTTCTTCAGGTGTCGACACTGAAATTGAGTGTAGACACAAGTACTTGATCTTCTATCTGTAGCTGAATTCTTCTAAGTGTCGACACATCACCTTTGTGTCAACACAACTTCTTGTGTTGAATCTGTCAAGTGTCGACACTACTTCTTGGTGTCGACACATAGTCTTCTATGTTGATACTTGCTGAGTGTCGACACAGCTCCTTGTGTCGACCCTTGATTCTTCTGTTGAGACTTCAGCTGAGGGTCGACACATTCCCTTAGTGTCGACACTTGTACTTAGAATATTTTGTTGATAATTCTGTTCTTTGCTAAGTGTCGACACAGCTCCATGTGTCGACACTTTCTTCAAGTGTAGAGTCTTCAGCTGAGTGTCGACACTTTGTGCTGGGTGTCGACACTTACTTCATGTGTTGACTCTTCTGGTTGTGTGTCGACACATTGTGCTGGGTGTCGACACATACTTCAAGTGCTGACTCTTCTGTTGAGTGTCGACACATTGTTCTGAGTGTCGACACTTTAACTTAGTCTCTGCAGACTTTTGCTGAGTGTCGACACAGCTCCAAGTGTCGACACTTTCTGGTGTAGACACAGCTTCACTGGGTGTCGACACAGCTCCTTGTGTCGACACAGCTTTACTGTACTTTCCTTCACTGAGTGTCGACACAGCTCCTTGTGTCGACACTTTCTGTCTGGTGTCGACTCTGCATCCCAGGTGTCGACACAATGACTCCAAGTGTCGACACTGCTTGTCTGTGTGTCGACACAAGTCTTCTTAAGTGTCGACACTTTCCCTCTAGGTGTCGACACATGGACTTAGAAACTTTTTGCTTCAGTCCAGTGATTTCTTAACCTGCACAAGTAAACTCAACATACATCAAATACATTATGATGTATATCATTGAGTTGGGTGAGGCTTCTTCAAATCAGGTACATTTCACCAATGTACTCAACACGAAGTGTGCGCACTTCATACCCTATAAGATAGATTACCCGATGAAGAAGATAGCAGAGCTGTACTTGAACGAGATCATCAGATTATACAGTGTGCCTGTTAGCATCATTTCAAATCGAGACTCTCGTTTTACTTCTCTCTTCTGGAGGAATCTGCAAGAGGGTTTGGATACAGATTTGAGGTATTCTACTGCTTACCACCGACAGCCCAATGGGCAGACAGAGCGGGTGAACCAAATAGTTGAGTATATGATCAGATGCTACATTTTGGACCACAGAGGAGCGTGGGATGAGCGTCTGTGGCTTATTGAGTTTGCATATAATAATAGTTATCAAGAGAGCTTGCAAATGGCTCCGTTCGAAGCGGTGTATGGGAAAAGCTGCAGAACTCCCCTGTTTTGGACTGAGGTCGGTGAGAGGCCGTTGTTGGGTCCAGGCGCGCTCAAAGAAATGGAAGTCGCAGTGAAGCTTATTCGAGAAAAGATTCATATAGCTCAGGTGAGATATGAGAAGAATGCCAACCGGCATAGGTTTGACTTGGAGTTTTCTGTAGAGGACCTTGTGTTTCTTAAGGTTTCCCCGATGGTTGTTGTTAAGAGGTTCGGTAAGAACCGAAAATTGGATCCGAGGTATGTGGGTTCGTTTAAGATTATTGAACGGATTAGCGTGTCAGCATATAGGCTGGATTTGCCATCAAACTTCCCAGATGTTCATAATGTATTTCCTGTAAGCCAATTACGGAAGTGTGTGCGAAGCAGTGGGCAAGTCTTGGATGTTGTGCCCCAGTTGGAGCCTAATCTTTCATATGTTGAGGTGTCGGTCTGCATCTTGGATACTCAAGATCGGGTGTTGCGGACAAAGTCTATCCCGATGGTGAAGGTTCTACGGAAGAATCAAGATTTGGAAAGCGCGACTTGGGAGCTAGAGTCGGCTATGAGGGAGGCTCACCCTCAAATGTTCCCCTGATTTGATTGGTATGTTTTCTTTCTAGTAGCTCCTGTTTGTTACTTTCCATCTATAAGTAGAAGCAGTGTTTGTAAAGTTTTGGGACGAAACTTTCTTGTAGGGGGAGTGACTGTAACGCCCCCGAATTTTCTGCGATTATTTAATTCTCGTTTGGCGTTATGTTGATGCATTTCTAGCTTGTGCCGTTTGTTAGAGCATGGTCTTAGCTCTTTAGGTTCCTTGTGTGGTTGTTGGTAGCCTTTTTGGCAAGATTCCCTAGCAAGCCGGGTCTATATTGGTGACCGGTGAGGCCTCTCGAGGGATGCTTGAGTTTTGGATTTGGGTAGTGATAACCCGAGTTTTGTTCATCGAAAGTTGATTTCGACTTCGCCGTTGCGTTCGTAGCGTGGGTATTTAGCTACGGTGTGAAATTCGTCAATTTCCGAGATGGTTCGGTTTTCGCGTCGTTTTCATATTTTGTGTAAGTAATTAATAATATATTATTAAATTTCTTAAAAGCACATGCTTATAAATAGCCTTAGGCTAGAATTTAGGACTGTACATTGTCTTTTTTGGGGAGAAACCGCCACCTGTTCGAGAGAAAGAAAACCGCCAATCCTGCTGGCTTCGGACGGCGATTCCGGGATCGTTTGTGGACAGAATTCGATTTCGAAGGTGGATTTGGATTTCTCTCGCTTGGACCTACACTCCGACGAAGTTTTTGTCTTGTGCTGTGCTGCTGGTGCCGAGTGAGAGGAAGGGGCCGACCAAGCTTCGCTGGAATTTGAGGCAAGTGGTGCTCCTACCCTTGCCAAGCTTTTCCCCTTTCTATGTTCTTATTTTCTACTATCATACATGTTCCCGAGATCATTTATTTTACTCTGGTTTCCTATCAAAATCATCAGATCTTGAATCATGAATGCTCATGTGCATTTTTTTTCTTCTTTCTCAAGTTCTGTAACTCCAGGTTTTTTGGTCGGGCCGCTGTAATCTTGACTTTTATCAGATTGTCACATATTAATCTCAGATTGGGTAGTACTTAGCCTTCTTCTTATTCCTTCCTTACTGTTAAGTTTGCCCAGTTTGGGTGCTGGGGTAGTGAAGATGAGTGTTGGAATTGACCCTCATGTTGGTAGTCATTGCCCAGTAAGTTAGGTTGCATTAGATTTTCATGGTTGTAGAAGTTCTGTGTGTAGTATTGACAGCGTTGAGTGCAATCAACTCTGCCAGATTCACAAAGATCGTCAATCTAAGTTCGAAGGAAATCGTCGAACTAAAATCGACGATCTCCGGCTGGCAGATCGACGAAGATCGTCGTTCTGAGTTCGACGACAATCGTCGAACTGGGATCGACGATCTCTGGTTCTGTGTTCGACCAAGGTCATCGATCTGAGTTCGACGAAGATCGTCGAACGGATATCAACGATCTCTGATTGCCTGTGATCGACTAAGATCGTCGATCTGAGCTCGACGTTGTTCGTCGAACTGGGATCGACGATCTCCGGTTGTCTGAGTTCGACGAGGATCGTCGAGCTGAGTTCGAAGAAGATCGTCGAATTGAGATCGATGATCTCCTGTTGCTTGAGATTGGTGAAGATCGTCGATCTGAGTTCGACGGTGTTCGTCGAACTGGGATCGATGATCTCCGGTTGCTTGAGATAGACGATGATCGCCGAGCTGAGCTCGACGTTCCTGTGACCTGAGTTCGATGAAAATCGTCGAACTAAGATCAGTGTTTTTCCTGTTATCCGAGTTCGATGAAGATCGTCGAACTGAGCACGACGTTCCTGTGTTCTGAGTTCAGCGAAGATCGTCGAACAGAGCTCGACGATTCCTGTAAGTTGAGTTTGACTATTTGCCATCTGTCTTCCATTGTTTTCCCGAGTGAGTCCCGCTGGGTTTGGGGTTATTTTGTCGGCTGTTTCCTTTTCTCTGAACGCCAAATCGTGGGTGATGGCTAGTAGGGGTGGTTTTCTTTTTATCTCTTAAAAGGGGTGGGGTTTTGTGTTCAGCCGTGGCCGCCACTATTTTTCCCAGGTACAGGCTGGGTGTGGGAGGTTTGTAGGTCCCTAGTGCTCTCCCTGTGCGACCCTTGAGCTTATTTTGTTTTGGTGATGGTGGTTTGGGGGACCGTATTTGCCTCCAATCCTGAACCATGTGGATTTTTACTATTGGCATAAACTCACAAATTAGGATTGTTATGTGTTTCTTATTAGTAGAATGCAACATATTTTGTCAAGTTTTCTTCCCTTTTGCCTTGTAGCCTCTGCAGGATTTGACCAGGGCCTGTTGTTGTTTTCCTTGTGCTTGGTGTACTTTGGCTTACTTTGGATAGCACTAGATTTTACTGTCATATTTACTTACTCTCTTTCATTCCATTTTGATATTATGCTCTAATTCAGAATTTCTTGTTATACTTGATGAGGTGTTCTTTCTTTGGATGCCTCGGGTTTAGAGCAGTAGCCGGTTGAGTGGCTGGTTTTTCCATGGTGATTGTTGTGGATCCCTTGGGTTGCTGGTATCTTCCTCCTTATTTTTGTGAGGTAGTTTTCTATTATTCCTATAGACATACAAGCTCGCCAGTGGGTTCGTGTCAGGTTGTTGACGCCCGCTGGTGGTTATTACTTTTCATACTAGATATGTTTCTTTGACTACTACCTTTCTATAGATAGTCTACTTGCTCATGGGAAGATTTATGCTAGGTTGCTAGTTACTTTTAAACCTAAAAACACTATTATAAGTATATCTCCTGATCTGCATGTTTATGAAACTCATACACTACTTTCTAAGAAACGTAAAAAGATCGTTTTCCCACTTATAATATAAAATAAATCTAGAGTCTTGTATAGTATGAGTGGACCTCGGGGGGACACTTATGCACTCTCATAGGATGTCAAAAATAAATAAAATATTTTTCCGCCACGTATAAGTATAGTTTTTAAACGGTGGACTAGATGATCCACTGAGCCGAGGGATACGACCTTTAAAATATAACTGATTTTCTAATCATTAAACTTATGAATTTTCATAGTCTAGTTAGATGGTGTTCGGCTGAGCGTCGACAGTTATCACATGCTCGACGTGGCATCACAACGCGTATTTTCTCCTACTCTGATACTTCTTAATTTTGGAGAAAATGCGGTTTGTGACAGAGACAGCTCACCGTAAGCGAGTACCATATTGAGTTTAGCAAACAGAGTTGGTTTTCTCCTGATTTGGTAGCTTTTGAGGAGGGTAGAGTGAAGCATTTCATCGGAGGATTAAGAAGCGATGTCCAGCAATGGGCATGCGCTTATCGAGAGAAAAGGTATGCTAAAGCAGTGGAAGCCGCTTTAAAGGTCGAGGCGATCGAGAATACCAAGAATCGCAGTGCTGCGGCGAGGAAAGAGAAAATGAAAGGTGTTGAGGATGGTAGCTCTAGGGCATCTGGCCCTTCTTCGAAGAAGAAAAGTAAGGAACTGTGTAGCTTCTGTGGTCGTCCTGGCCACCCTTACGAAAGGTGTTTCAAGAGGACTGTCACCATGAAGCAGCAGCAGGTGCATTCCATCCAAGGTGTACCCAAGGGAGAGCTACTGTGCTTGTTCTGTACAAGGAAGGGTGATGACGTGAGTCGTTGCTGGATGAAATAAAGGACTTTCTTCTAGTGCGGGCTGAAAGGACACCAGAACTCTTCATGCCCCCGGGCTCAGTCCCCACTGCAACCTGCCCCGCTTCGAGCTCTACCGCCGCCACCAAAGCCAGATAAAGGAAAAGGGTAGTTGAACGTGATGACCAGTGAGGAAGCTCAAACCACTACACGAGTGATATCAGGTTAGCCCCAGTTTAATTTATCTATATTATTTATCATTGTATCCTTAGTTATAGTTCGTTTAGTTATGTATGCTACGGTTTTAGGGGAGTTTAAGGTGCAGAATAGGTGGGCGCACGTTCTTTTCGATTCGGGTGACACTCATTATTTTGTGGCCAGGAGGTTTGTTGATAAACATCGCCTGGATGTTGATCAATTAGTAGACTCCTTCAATGTCAATATTCCCACCAGTGATTCGGTGATATCTAACTAAGGAGTTCTGAGATATCCTATTTATCTTGGCAATTTTCTGGCCTTTGCGGATCTGAAGATTTTGGATCTGGCTGATTTTGATGTGATTCTGGGCATGGATTGACAGTCCAAGTATGATGCGGTCATCTAGTGCAAGGCTAAGCGACTGGATTTTAGGATGGATGATGACCAACCTATGAGCGTCTATGGATTTCAGGACAAAGTTTCCCTTGTCATTTTTGAGGTACGTGTTTGTTGTGCTATAGAGTCTGGTTGCGGGGCATTTTTAGTTTTTATTTCTGCTCTGGAAATAGCTTTTATTACACTATGTCTTGAGGATTTCTCGGTGGTGCGAGAGTTTCCAAATGTCTTTCCTGATAGTCTTCCAGGGCTTCCTCCTGAAAGGGAGATAGCGTTTGCGATAGATCTCGAGCCAGGTACTCGTCCTATTGCCAAAGCACTGTATCGTATGGCTTTGTGTGAGTTGGATGAGTTGTGTACTCAGCTCGATGAGTTGTTTAGGTGTGATTTTATTAGACCAAGTTCTTCTCCGTGGTGTGCTCCGGTTTTGTTCGTAAAGAACAAAGATGGATGGATGAGGCTTTGCTTCGATTATAGGGAATTGAACAAGGTAACCATTAAGATTAAATATCCCCTACCAAGGATTGATGATATGTTCGATCAGTTGCATGGTAGCTCGGTATTTTCAAAGATCGATCTTCGCTCAGGCTATCACCAGTTGAGAATTTGTGAGGCAGATATTCCATGAACCGCTTTCCGTTTGCGTCATGGACATTATGTGTTTTTGGTGATGTCTTTCAGTTTAACCAATGCACCCTCTACTTTCATGGATTTGATGAATATGGTGTTTAAGGATTTCTTGGACCGATTTGTTATCGTGTTTATAAATGATGTCTTGGTGTGTTCTCGCAATGTTGAGAAGCATACTCAGCATTTGTGTTTGGTTTTATCAACCTTGAGCGAGCATAAGTTATATGCAAAGTTGATCAAGTGTGAGTTCTGGCTACCTCAGGTGCCCTTTCTGGGTCAGGTTGTAAGCAAGGACGGTATTTCTGTAGACCCGACCAAGATTTCTGCTGTGATGGAATGGGAGAGACCTTCTACACCTAAGGAGATTAGGAGCTTCTTAGGCCTAGCTGCCTATTATAGAAGATTCATGGAAGGGTTTTCGGTGTTGTCTTCTCCCCTAATTAGACTTACTCAGAATAATACTGCATTCATTTGTAGTGATAAGTGTGAAGAGGCTTTCCAAGAACTGAAGAAAAGATTATGTATTGCTCCAATTTTAACCTTACCTACTGAAGGAGTTGAGTATGCTGTGTATGTTGATGCATCACACATCAGACTTGGTTATGTTTTAATGGAAGATGGTAAGGTGATCGCGTATGTATCGAGGAAACTAAAGCTTCACGAGAGAAACTATCCTACGCATTATTTGAAGTTTGCTACTGTAATTTATGCGCTGAAGCTTTGATGACACTTATTTTATGGCACACTGTGCAAGATCTATACATAGCATTAGAGTTTGAAGTTGTAACGCCCCGAAACTCAAAGGAGCAACGGGGGACGTTTTGGGCCAGTTTTGGGTTCTGGCTGCAGGCACACGGCCCGGGACACGGGCGTGTCCCAGGCCGTGTCAAGCCCGTGTCGACACTCGTCCCGGGGAGTCGACATTTTGAGCTCGACATTGTGTCGAGACTGGGCACACGGCCTGCGACACGGGCGTGTCGCAGGGCATGTCGACCCGTGTCGACACTTAGCCCGCGAAGTCGACACTCTGCATTCGACGAAGTGTCGAGACATGGCACACGGCCCGCGATACGGGCGTGTCGCAGGGCGTGTCAACCCATGTCGAGACTCGTCCCGGGGATTCGACACTTTGCTCGACGATGTGTCGAGATAAGGCACACGGCCTAGGACACGGGCGTGTCCAAGGCCGTGTCATCAGGTCGACGATCTTCACTTGACGAAGTGTCGAGTGTCGAGACCGTATACACGGCCTGGAGCCCAGGCGTGTTGAGGTGACACGGGCAAGGATACGGGCGTATCGTAGAACCCGTGCAGTGCTCGGGTTGTTTTCGGGGAAAAATGATGGGGGTACACGGCCGGCCACACGACCGTGTCAGTTGGTACACGGGCGTGTCAGATCGAACACGGGCGTGTTCGATACCCGTGTGTTATTCCAGGCGAGCCGATTTTGACGGAGAATGAGGCACACGGACCTGGACACGGGCATGTGCCAGGCCGTGTGCAGTCCAGATTGGGCATTTCAGTCCCGAATCAAAGCCGTTCATTTCTTTAATTGATGATCCAATGGCTGGGGGTTGTTCCTGAAGGTATATACCCGGGATTGGACTTAGAAACCCTCACTTTTCATAAGTTATTATCTTTCTAAACGCTTAGAGAGAGAGGAGAGCTAAGGGAGGAAGAAGGAGCTAGATCCGGCCATTGGAGGAGCTTCGAAGATCCAAATCGCGAGCCGACTCCGGATCCATGGAGGCAAAACTAGTGCGGTGCTTTTCATCTGCTTACTTTTCCATGGCGCCAAAGAGGAACGCTAGGGTAACGATTCTCTTCTTGAGCATGAGTAGCTCTCCTTCTTTGCATAGGAAGCCCTCTCTCGCGAGTTTGCAGTGAGTTGGAGGCGTTCCTTCGGGTAGATATGTGAAGTCCCCGTTGTTTAGAGTCCGTAAGCGAGAACGGACATAGACATGATGTGTGAAGCCTACCCGGACATGTTGGTCTGGATCGGTGATGTTGATTGCATAAATGCCGGAGTAGACTCCGCGCGTTTGAATGTTTTTCTGGTTTTCTACGTGCTAGATTGCAACAGGGAGCCTTGGGGATTAACCCAAAGGTGCATCAAGAAAACTGGGCGGATGCGTGATCTTCCTAATTTGTGGGCCTAGGTGCCAACTAGTACATAACTGGGTTATGTAACATTGTACGTTCGATTCACAGGCTTCGGGGAAACTTAACCCATGCCGATGATATTTAAGTGTCGTGGCAAGTGAGCAACGGGTTGAGTGGGAACCGTTCCTGTGTTATGCCGGGGGCATAGAGGTCGGGTCTTTCTGTCGATGACATTAAAGTGTCGTGACATAGGCTGTTGATGACATTAAAGTGTCGTAACGTCTGCCTAAAAGACCATTTTGCTCATGAGTTATTGTCGTCCTGGAGACGGTGGTGAGTTTGCGGCTTAGACTGCGATCACCAAGAATGTGCCCTGAGAGCACGGGGCGTGTGGCCGTGCGAGCCAACGTCCATGTTGAAATGTTTATGGTTATATATTGCTCGCTTATGCTAATGAAATGCAGGTAAGGATCATCGCCGCCCCGAGTTGGGGGCGGGATCGTTATAATTTGGTCAGCATTGCTGACCGTTGCCTTGTTTTGCCACCGTGCGGTGGTTTGTTGCTTGCAGGTGCTGCTGGACCAAGCGGTCAATAGCGGGCTAAAGCCCAAGTGTGAAGCCGGCCCTCGAAGGCCTAATTGGAAGTGTTTACTGTTTTATTCATGTATGACCGGCCTGCGTGCCGTGGTTTGTAAATCATGTAATATCAAGTGAAACATTTTGTAAGGCCTTAAGACTCGTGTTGGTATTAGTATAACATTCTTAATTTGTATCAGTGGACATTCATGCTTTAGTGTTGGGTTCTTATTTGCAACCTTTATAAACTGCTTCCGTTAGAATGCTCTGTGTAGGACGTTGTTTGGTTGGATGGTTTTCATGAGTAACCACCTGGTCTGTCTGTGGCATACGGCGTCGGGCCCCGGCCAGACTTACTGATATATGCTATGCGACGGATAGGGGGCGTTATAATTTGGTATTAGACTACTGGTTTTGGTCGGGCTTAAGATGAATTCGTGGACGAATTCTTTTTAAGGGGTGGTGAGAACATTATGTGTGTCATCGTTGTAACGGTAAAAGAACCCATGAATGTCCACTTAGGAATGAAAATACACGTGTTTGAGGAAACTGCGTGGTCCTATAATTACTGTTTGCAATTTTATTTGGTCGCTTAACGGTGTTTTGTACCACTATAGGTGACCAGAAGTGGTGTTGGGCCGTCAGAACGCCGAGTTTCTGAGGCTAGCAGTGCACTAGATGTTGCTCCTGCAACACCTCTATCGGCTGAGAACATACGCTTGGTGGCCGAAGCTGTATTGGCTTTGATAAATGCGCAGCCTACAAGGCAAACGCAACAGCCTGCTCCTACGATGGAGCAGGAACCTCTTCAAGAGGCTGAGCCGAGGAGAGTGGAGCAAATGGTTGTGGAACCGGTGGTGCCAAGGAGGGCAACCGAGAGGCAGCTTAAGCATTTTATGAGCTTTAACCCTCCGGTATTCTCGGGGTTGTGAACCCCATCTCAGGCTAAAGACTGGCTCTCCAGGGTGAAGAGAGTCATGACAGCAACGGAGACAGAGGAGTGGCAAATGACCACCATCGCTACGTTCCTTCTGGACGGTGAAGCGAGGATGTGGTGGGAAGGATTGGAGCTGCACTTACTGAGAGGTAGGAAACTTGGTGATGTCTTGATGGAGGAGTTCTCGAGATTGTACTTGGCTAGATACCTCCCTTCGACGCAGAAGATAGCATTGGAGAATGAGTTTTTGAAGTTGGTTCAGGGTGAGAGGAGCGTGGATGAATATCTCCACGAGTTTACTCGTCTGTGTTCCGAAAGTGAAACAAGAAAGCTAAGACTTCGGGTCTAGCCCTCTTTGCTGGTGCTTCTGTGGCGACTACGGGTCGGACCCCGGGCGCATGTTACAACTGTGGGAAGTTGGGGCATTATGCCCGTGAGTGCCGGAGCGGACGTCCCAAGTCCGAAAGGAGGCCGGGAGCTACTTATGAAGAGAAGGGAAAGGCGGTGGAGTCGACTGCGTCCCACTATGCTCCGGCCCAACCAAGGGTGTATAATCTTGGCCAACAAGAGGCCATCAAACAATCTGATGTGGTGACAGGTACGGTTTAATTTATAGCAAGTCAATTTCCTTAAATACTTGTTATGCACATGTTACCTTACCCCTTCTTGTTTAGGATTTGTTTTGATTTGTGAAAATCCGGCACGAGCACTCTTCGATACGGGAGCTTCACACTCCTTATCCGAAGGATTTATATCACGCATCGGAGTCCCTTCTTCGATGGCAAAGTATAAGTTGGATGTATTGTTACCCAATGGGTGTTTGATGGGAGCGGATAGGATCTGCGATGTTAAGATTCGTATTGGGAATCAGGAGTTCGACCTGCAGGCGTCTTTACTTCCGTTGGTGGAGTTCGACGTTATATTTGGCATGGACTGGCTCTCGTAGTAGCACGCCTATATTGACTGCTGTCGCAAGGAAGTCAAGTTGAGAGCTAGTCGTGAGATGACTTTTACGGTCTTAAAGGGGTCGAGCAAGACTTTGATGTCTGCTCTTCAGGTGGTGAAAGCGGTTCGTGCCGGTGCAGAACTATTTTTTACACTAGTGGAGGTTGCTAAGTCGAAGCCCGCGTGGGATAGTATTTCAGTGGTATCGGAATACCCTGATGTGTTCCCCGCAGATCTTCCTGGAGCCCCGCCTCAGCGGGAGATAGATTTTACGATTGAGCTAGTGTCAGGTGCAAAGCCTGTGTCATGATCTCCTTATCGGCTAGCGCCTAAGGAAATGGCGGAGCTGAAAGTTCAACTACAAGAACTATTGGAGCAAGGGTATGTGTGCCCGAGTTCTTCGCATTGGAGCGCACCGGTCCTCTTCGTTAAGAAGAAGGATGGAAGCTTGAGGCTGTGTATTGATTATCGGGAGCTCAACAAGTTGACGGAGAAGAGCAAGTACCCGATCCCCCGGATTGATGATCTTTTTGATCAGTTAGTCGGGTCGACGGTGTACTCGAAGTTGGATCTCACGGCTGGGTATTATCAGCTGCGAATAAGGGAGAGTGATATCCCGAAGACAGCGTTTAGTACAAGATACAGGCATTATGAGTTTACGGTCATGCCGTTTGGGCTGACAAATGCGCCGTCAGTGTTCATGGATTTGATGAACAGGACTTTCAGGGAGTACTTGGACCATTTCGTGATCGTCTTCATTGACGATATTTTGGTGTACTCGCAAAGTGAGGAAGATCACTTCAAGAATTTTCATTTGGTGTTGGAGACGCTAAGGAGAAATCAGTTGTATGCCAAGTTCTTGAAGTGCGAGTTTTGGCTATCCTCGGTGGCGTTCCTCGGGCATATAGTGAGTGGAGAGGGTATTGCTGTGGATCCGGCGAAGATTGTTGCGATACGGGAGTGGCCTGAGCTTACTACGGTAGCGGAAGTCCGGAGCTTTTTGGGGCTTGCCGGCTATTATAGGCGCTTCGTAGAGAACTTCTCGTGGATAGCGTTACCTCTCACTACTTTGACGAGGAAGGAGCATAAGTTCGTTTGGATGCCTGAGTACGCGCGAGCTTTTGAGGAGTTGAAGTGTCGGTTGACCACGGCGCTTGTACTGAGTTCGCCATGTGGGACCGAAGGATATGAGATTTATAGTGATGCTTCGGGCAGCGGTTTGGGTTGCGTGCTACTGCAATACGGAAGTGTAATAGCTTATGGCTCGAGACAACTAAAAGTGCATTAAAGGAACTATCCGGTCCATGACTTGGAGTTAGCGGTCGTGATTTTTTCCTTGAAGCTGTGGAGGCACTATTTGTACAGTGGGAAGATTGATATCTACACCGATCACAAGAGCCTGAAGTATCTTATTGATCAGAAAGATCTGAATATGCGGCAGCGTAGATGGATGGAGCTCCTGGGGGACAATACATTCAAGATCCACTACGTGCCTAAAAAAGGGAATGCGGTTGCGGACGCATTGAGTCGCCGAGCCCCAAGCCAATTGGCTATCAGTGCATGATGAGCGGTTGGTGCGGGAGTTGGAGGCGTTGGAGATTGTTTGTGTGGATAGGCAAACAAGTGCTAAGGCAGTTCTGAATTGGACTGAAGTCCAATATGACCTGGCTGATCGTATTTGGCAGGCTTTGGATATGGATGCTCATATGAAGCAGTTCATGGTAGAGGCTCTGGATGGGTCAAATTCCCAATTCATCGTGGAGGATGGATTACTTTGGAGAGACGGTCGTCTGTGCGTCCCAAGTGTGGGTAATTTGCGGGTGGAGTTGTTGTACGAGGCACACCATACCAAGTACTCGATTCACCCGGGGAGCACAAAGATGTACCATGATGTGAAGAAACTATTTTAGTCGCCGGGTTTGAAGAAGGATGTGGCGCTATACGTAGTGAAGTGCCAAACTTGCGCCTTGGTGAAGGCGGAGTGCCAAAAGCCGGGAGGATTTCTTAAGTCCTTGCATATTTCGGAGTGGAAATTCGATGACATCTCTATGTACTTTGTGCACGGTTTGCCAAGGTCGCAAAAGGGGAACGACACCATTTGGGTGGTTGTTGATTGGTTAACGAATGTGTCACATTTTATTCCGCATAGGAAGGATGATCCAGTGGAGAAGTTGGCAAAGCTTTATGTGGATAACATAGTGCGACTTCATGGTGTGCCCCGCAGCATCGTGGGTGACCGAGATGCGCGGTTCACGTCCAATGATTGGAGGCTAGTGCAGAAAATGTTGGGAACAAAGTTGAAATTCAGCACAGCCTTCCATCCGCAAACGGATGGGCAGACCGAGAGGGTCAATAGAACCATGGAAGACATGCTCCGCATGTGTGTTTTGGATTTTGGAAAGCAGTGGGAAGACCACCTATATTTGGTGGAGTTCGCATACAACAATAGCTACCAAGCAAGTATTCAGATGGCGCCTTTTGAAGCCCTATATAGTAGAAAATGTCGCACGTCGTTGTCTTGGTTAGAAACGGGTGAGTCAAAGTTGTATAAGCGATCGGAAGTGGAGGATGCTACTTCTTTGGTGAGAACCATTCGGGAGAGGTTGCTTATCGCTCAGGACCGGCAAGCAAAGTATTATAATGCCAAGCACAGGAACGTGGAGTTCGCTGTGGGCGACTATGTGTACTTAAAGATCAAGCCGTTTAAGGGTGTCTCGCGGGTGCGGCACCTCCACTTCTACCCGAAGGAACGCCTCCAACTTACCTCAAACTCGCGAGAGCGGGCTTCCTATGCAAAGAAGGAGAGCTACTCATGCTAAAGAAAAGAATCGTTACCCTAGCGTTCCTCTTTGGCGCCATGGAAAAGTAAGCGAATGAAAAGCACCGCACTAGTTTTGCCTCCGTGGATCCGGAGTCGGCTCGCGATTTAGAGCTTCGAAGCTCCTCCATTGGCCGGATCTAGCTCCTTCTTCCTCCCTTGGCCCTCCTCTCTCTCTAATCTTTTATAAAGATAATAACTTATGAAAAGTTAGGGTTTCTAAGTCCAATCCCGGGTATATCCCTTCAGGAAAACCCCCCAGTCGTTGGATCATCAATTAAAGAAATGAACGGCTTTGATTTGGGTCTGAAATGCCCAATCTGGACCGCACACGGCATGGCACACGCCCGTGTCCAGGGCCATGTGCCTCATTCGCCGTCAAAATCGGCTCGCCTGGAATAACACACGGGTATCGAACTCGCCCGTGTTCAATCTGACACGCCTGTGTACCAACTAACACGGCCGTGTGGCCGGCCGTGTACCCCCATCATTTTTCCCCGAAAACAACCCTAGCACTGCACGGGTTCTAGGACACGCCCGTGTCCTTGCCCGTGTCACTTCAGTACGCCTGGGCTCCAGGTCGTGTACACTGTCTCGACACTCGACACTTCGTCGAGTGAAGATCGTCGACCTGATGACACGACCTTGGACATGCCCGTGTCCTAGGCCGTGTGCCTTGTCTCGACACATCGTCGAGCAAAGTGTCGACTCCCCGGGACGAGTGTCGACACGGGTTGACACGCCCTGCGACATGCCGGTGTCGCAGGCCGTGTGCCATGTCTCGACACTTCGTCGAACGCAGAGTGTCGACTTCACGGGCTAAGTGTCGACACGGGTAGACACGCCCTGCGACACGCTCGTGTCGCAGGCCGTGTGCCCAGTCTCGACACAATGTCGAGCTCAAAATGTCGACTCCCCAGGACGAGTGTCGACACGGGCTTGACACGCTCTGGGACACGCCCGTGTCCCAGTCCGTGTGCCTGTATCTAGAACCCAAAACTGGCCCAAAACGTCCCTCGTCGCTCCTTTGAGTTTTGGGGCGTTACAACTCTCCCCCTCTTAAAATAATTTCGTCCTCGAAATTATATAAAGGAAAGACAAGTACAAAACTAAAATTTGTACCTGAGCGGAACAACTCCGGATACTCGTCAAGCATAGTCTGCTCTCGCTCCCAAGAGAGCTCCTCACGACCGCAATTGTCCCACCGGACCTTGACCATCCTGATCTCTTTATTGCGTAGCCGCTTGACCTCCGAGTCCTCAATCCGCACGGGCTTGACCTTTGTCGTCAACCCACTATCCACCAGAACTTGATCGACCGCGATCACTTGCATAGGCTCTTGCACCGCCTTCCGAAGTACCGAAATATGGAATACATCATGTAAACCACTAAGCTCCACTGAAAGCTTCAACCGATAGCCAATTGGCATAGGCATGATGTGTGAAACATACCGATGCCAAGCGGCGACTCCCCGTTGTTTAGAGTCCGTAAGCGATAACGGACATAGGCATGATGTGTGAAACATACCCGGACATGTTGGTCTGGATCGGTGATGTTGCATTGCATAAATGCCGGAGATGACTCCGTGCGATTGATTATTTTTCGGGTTTTCTACGTGGTAGATTGCAACAGGTAGCCTTGGGGATTAACCCAAAGGTGCACCCGAAAAACTGGGTGGATGCGTGATCTTGCCAATTTGTGGGCCTAGGTGCCAACTAGTACATAACTGGGTTATGTAACATTATACGTTCGATTCACAGGCTTCGGGGAAACTTAACCCGTGCCGATGATATTTAAGTGTCGTGGCAAGTGAGCAACGGGTTGAGTGGGAACCGCTCCTGCGTTATGCCGAGGGCATAGAGGTCGGGTCTTTCTGTCGATGACATTAAAGTGTCGTGACATACGCCATTGATGACATTAAAGTGTCGTAACGTCTGCCTAAAATACCATTTTGCTCACGAGTTATTGCCGTCCTGGATACGGTGGTGTGTTAGCGGCTTAGACTGCGATCACTAAGAATGTGCCCTGAGAGCACGGGGCGTGTGGCCGTGCGAACCAACGTCCATGTTGAAATGTTTATGGTTATATATTTCTCGCTTATGCTAATGAAATGCAGGGAAGGAGCATCGCCGCCCCGAGTTGGGGGCGGGATCGTTATAATTTGGTCAGCATTGCTGACCGTTGCCTTGTTTTGCAACCGTGCGGTGGTTTGTTGCTTGCAGGTGCTGCTGGACCAAGCGGTCAATAGCGGGCTAAAGTCCAAGTGCGAAGCCGGCCCTCGAAGGCCTAATTGGAAGTGTTTATTGTTTTATTCATGTATGACCGGTCTGCGTGCCGTGGTTTGTAAATCATGTAATATCAAGTGAAACATTTTGAAGGCCTTAAGGATCGTGTTGGTATTTGTATAACATTCCTAATTTGTATCAGTGGACATTCATGCTTTAGTGCTGGGTTCTTATTTGCAACCTTTATAAACTGCTTCCGTTAGAATGCTCTGTGTAGGACGTTGTTTGGTTGGATGGTTTCCATGAGTAACCACCCGGTCTGTCTGTGGCATACGGCGTCGGGCCCCGGCCAGACCTACTGTTATATGTTATGCGACGGATAGTGGGCGTTACAGAAGTACATCTTCACTCAGAAGGAACTAAATCTGTGCCAGCGTCAGTGGTTAGAATATGTGGCTGATTATGAAGTGGAAATTCTTTATCATCCAGGAAAGGCTAATATAGTAGCTGATGCTTTGAGTAGAAAGTCCGCTAAAATTTTTAATCTGTCGGTACAGTCCTTGGTAGAACAATTCTTGTTGATGTATATTGAGGTTTGGAGTCGTATTGTGCATGCTAGTTTGGAAGCGGAAGAACCCTCTTGGATTTCACTTACTCGAGCACATCAGAAGGATGATCCTGATTTGTTGCACCTCCGGAATAGGACTGTAAAGGGAGAGCTACCGGATTTCTCCTTCGATGAGTTGGATACCTTGAAGTATCGGGGTAGATTTTGCGTCCCCGCCTTTGGCGACATTCGGTCTAAAATCTATGTTGAAGCTCATGGTTCCAGTGTAGCCTAGCGCCCTGGTTCCACTAAAATGTATAAAGATCTAAAGCAAATTATTTGGTGGTCGGGGATGAAGAATGATTTCATGAAGTTTGTATCAGAATGTTATACATGTTAGCGTGTTAAGGCTAATCATAGAAGGCTTGGTGGTAAATTGACACCGCTTTGATATTCCAAGTTGGAAATGGGAGAGTATTTCACTAGATTTCATCACCGGTCTACCAAAATCTCCGCATGGGCACGACTCTGTTTGGGTGATAGTCGATAGATTGACAAAGTGTGCTCACTTTGTTCTATATAAGATTGGGTATTCGATGAAGAAGATATCTGAGCTATATCTTGAAGAGGTCATCAGGTTACATGGAGTGCCTGTTAGCATTGTGTCAGATCGGGACTCCAGATTTACGTCTCGCTTTTGGAAGAGCTTCCAGGAGGGGTTGGGTATCGATTCAAGGTATTCCACCGCCTATCATCCGCAAACGAATGGTCAGACGGAAAGTGTAAATCAGATCGTAGAAGATATGATTAGGTGTTATATTTTGGATCATAGTGGTGCTTGGGACGAGCGTCTCAGACTCACGGAGTTTGCATATAATAATTGTTATGAAGAGAATCAGCAGATGGCCCCGTTTGAGGCCTTATATGGGAGGCATTGTAGAACTCCTTTGTTTTGGGCCAAAGTTGGTGAGAGACCGTTGCTAGGTCAGGAAGCCCTTGAGGAGATGAATTGTTATGTGACTCATATTCAAGAAAAGCTCTGTGTGGCTCAAGAGCGCTATAAGAAGTATGCTAATCAGCGAAGGGTCGATATGGAGTTTGCCGTTGGAGTCTTTGTTTTCCTGAAGGTTTCTCCGATGTCTGGCGTTAAAAGATTTGGAAGGAACCACAAGTTAGACCTCTGGTACGTGGGACCTTTTCAGATTTTTGAACACATCGGAGTTTCAGCGTATAGGCTGGAGTTACCTGCTACCTTCCCTGGTATTCATGATGTGTTCCATGTGAGCCAGTTGCAGAAGTGTGTTCGTAATGATCGTCAAGTCCTCGAATCGATGCCCCATATTCAGCCCAACCTTACGTATGTGGAAGAACCTGTTCGTATTCTGGATTCTCGAGAGTGTGTGTTGCGAAGAAAGACCATCCCCATGGTCAAGATTCTTTGGAGAAATCAAGACGTCGAGAGCGCGATGTGGGAATTGGAATCGGCGATGAGGGAATCTCATCCGCACCTCTTCTCTTAGTTTTGGGAATGTCTTTATGTTTTCAGTCATGTTTGATTTTATCGTTTTGGTTTAATTTTGGAGTTGTGTTAAGTTTCGGGACGAAACTTCTTTTTAGGGAGAGTGACTGTAACGCCCCCGATTTTTCGATGATTTTATTTGAATGGGCGTCATCATATTTATGACGTCGTGACGTTACTTTTAACGTCGAGTTGACGACACAATGCCGTTAAGGCATTTTCGTATCCGTGCGGTCTAGTCGGCCGAATTTTTGTTGTAATGAGAAAATTTTGTATTTGGAATTTAAGTTAAATAATTTTGGACTTGCTCGTCAAGTTTCGTCGCGATCCGAGCGATATTTGGGTCTCGGCGATTTTCCGAAGTTTTGTTGAATTTATGTTTGTCGTAAACTTTGAAAATTTATATCTTTAGAATGGCTCGTCGGATTTTGGTTTTGACTTTGCCGTTGTGTTCGTAGCGTCAGTGTTCGTCTTCGGTGCGAATTTCGTTTAATTCGGAGCGCGTTTGGGCCTCCATTTTGAACTCCTGTTTCCTTATTCAAAAATATATAAATATGATTATTTTAATATTATAGTGCTATTCAAAAATGTATTTTACTATTCATTTATAAAGTTTAAGTTTTTGGATATATATGTAAAAAGTACCGTTCACGCAAATAATTTGTCTGTGTGTACTCGAGTGATTCTTTTTATGTCTCGATTGAATTATTTCAGTATATGAGTGATTCTTTTTGGTACTCGAGTGATTTCTTTTAGTACTCGAGTGATTTCTTTTAGTACTCGAGAGATCAATTCTACTACTCGAGTGATCCATTCTGCTACTCGAGCAAATTTTCTTACCTCTCGAGTACCTGTAGACTTGTTCTCGAGTAGTCCGTTACTATTGGAGTTCGGGAGCCCTTTTGAGGGTCAAAACGGTATCGTATGAAAAAATGGTAAACATGAAATTTGTTCGTCTCGATGAGATCTACTACTTTTATGTTGGGCACTTTTCGATTTGAAGCCATTATAAGCCTCTCTTCTCGATTTCTGCAAAACTGCTTGTATATAATCTGTACTGTTGATTTCTACTGGAGTACTATTGATTTTACTCTAGTACCATTGATTTTACTCGAGTATAATTGATTTTTCTCGAGTACTTTTGATTCCACTCGAGTACTAGTTATTTTTCTCGAGTATTATACGTTCCTCTCGAGTACTCTACTCTCAATATCGAGTGACCTTGTCCATCTCGAGTAGCTCATAAACAATATGTTTTTTATATATTTAGACAAAATATTTTATAATTTCATATATATATATATATATATACTCTTATAACCAAGGGTAAATAGATAAAAAAAAATTCATATTCTCCAAAATTCTGAACCGAACCAGCGAGACGTAGGCGAGAGAGAGGAAACCGTTCGTGAACCTTCCGTTGGCCGCCGACGGTGCTCCAATGCTCCAAATCTTCAACCGAGTATAGATCTGGAAAGCTCTCGTCGAGAGATACGCCATCGTGGTAAAACTTCTCTCATTTCTTGAGTTTTCTCCTTATGGTTTTTCGGCCCTAACCTCTATCTCGGCCAATTTTATCTATATTTCAACTTCCCCCATCTTCTTTTGCCCCAATGTGCGACATGGAGTGAATTGGAGAGCTTTTCCGGTAAAACCAAGGCAAGTGGTGGTTTCCCCTCATTTTTTCTTGTCCGGTTTGATGGTAACAACTAAGTTTTTATGTTCATTAAACATTTTCTACACTTGTATTCCAATATATTGTTATTATTAAGTTTCTTGATGATCACTCGATTTTGTAATGTTTTGTCATGATGAACTCGGTCTTATCAAGTTATGTTAAATTGTTCTTGAAGTGTCTTATTGATGTCTTTAAACGCCTTATCTATCATTATTGAACGTACTAGAGTTTATTTAGGATTGTAAATTATTCCTAAAGGTTGATCAAACATGTCTTGAATCTAGAAATGTCAAGTAGAATCTGACGTGCCAAATCTTGAGATATATGTGATGGTTTTCTTGTGTGTTTTCTTGATTGCGGGAGTTAGTGGATGATACCACCTCCGCAGTATTGTTTCCTTTATTAGTACCTTGTATAAACTAGCCAGGTTTTTGGGCGTCTGCGGTGTATGCTGGAGAGTATGAGACTCCCTCATAGTTAGACGGATATTATATTCGTGACGGTGTGTCCAGTTCAGTGACCACCTCACCCGTATTTTTGGGTAGTGTCGACCACAGGCGCATAATAAAGGTTTTGTTTTTGTTCCTTAAGATTTACTCATGTTGTCACCTTATAGCCTCGTGCGTCTGGTGTACTCTTGTTCTATGTGACGAATCACGTAAGAGTTCTATTCCTGTTGATCTCTTGTTTTTTTGTACTTTACTTCAGTGTTTTTGGTCTTGGGTTGGTACCCCCTTTTGACCTTTATTTATTTTGGCTTATTTTTCTGCCACCATTTGTACCTTCCTGCTGAGGTGTTCGTGTTTGGAATGTCTCAGGTTCAGAGCAATAGCAGATAGCTAAGCTGGTTTTGGATTTTCTTGGATGTAGTGTTGGTCCGTGGTTGTTGCCTCGTCTTTGCGAGATAGATTGTTGTTTATTTTTGTTTTACTGGTTCAGACGTACTATTCTGTATGTGGGTTCGTGTCAGTTTGTTGACGTCCATAGAATTCTTATTTTTAGATACTTGCTTGCTGCTTAGTTTTCTATATGTGTATGCGGATTAATTTCTCTCTGGGATGATTTATGCTAGGAATGCATGTTAGGTATTTTCAATTATGAAATCTACTATTATTACTTCATGCATTGCATAATTTAAAACTCTAACTTGTTATATTTAGCGATCGTAAAAGCTATCTTTACTATTATTATAAATTTGCGGTCTTGCATAACATGAGTTGTTCTTTGGGGACGTTTATACACATGTAGGATGTTGGAGTCAATCTAAACACGTATTTTCCGCAGCATATAATTATATTTTGATTCGTGGACTAGATGGGCCACTAAGCCGAGGGATACAGCTAACTACTACACTCAAACTGATTTTACCTTAAAATACCTTAAAAACTCTTTTTTCATGATTAAGTAGGTGTTTGTCTGAGCATCCGCAGTTATTCCTTGCTGACGTTGCATCATGACGCGCATTTTTCCTTACTCTGAGTTGTTATTATATGCGGTGAAAATGCTGGTTGTGACAATTGCTGCGACCTCAGTTTTCTAGTATACATGGATTTATAAGGTTTAACTGGTTGTTATTTGTTGGTTGTGCAGCTAGCACTGTGAAACCAGGAGTCTGGTTCGGATCGCAGTTAGGAAGCAATGAATCTTGCGGTTTACAATTGGCGGTTTGCTGCAGGTCACACTTGGCGGCCAACCAGTCTTCTCTCTAGCAGTTGTTCAAGTTCAATAACCAGCTCGTCATTCTCGGCGGACTTGTCGGTCTGTTCCTTCAGTTCGGCGGTGGCTTGTTGAGCGGGCGTCAGCAGAATAACGGGTTGTCCGCGGTTTGTGCGGACCCCGTAGATTAGTGATAGGAGCAGCGGCTTGGCGGTCTCAGCGGACTCGACGGACTCAGCAGTCTCTGAGGCAGTCTGTGTTGGATCCCTAGTTGATTTGGGCTAGTTTCACTAACTTAGGATGATGTGACCCAATATATATAGCCAGGGTCATAGTTGTGTCCTAGAGTCTAGGCTAAGTCCTTAGAGTCAACATCAGATGAACCATCTATCAACAAGACTATCAGAGACTCAAGGCTTAGAAGATTTCAAGACCAAGTAAAATGAGTTCGACGTTCGTCGAACTCAGGTCGACGAAAGAGGTTCTCAGCTCGACGATCTTGAGATATATCTCTGAGCTGAGCTCGACGATCTTCATTCTCTAGTCAACGAAAATTGGGATACTTCAACAAACTAAAGTCAGGATAACTCCAGATTATTCTAAGTCCAACTTCAGACTTTGGTCGAACGAACAAGATTCTGAGCTCGATGAACTTGGACCTCCAGTACACAACTCACAGGTCGACGAAGTCAACTTCTCAGGTCGACGAACTCAGTACTCTACTCGATGAATTCTGGAACCAGAAGATTTGTGTCGACACATAGGGCATGTGTCGACACCAACTATGTCGACACCAGAAAACTTATGTCGACACCAGAAAACTTGTGTCGACACCAAGACTAATCATTCGACATCTACCTGTGTCGACACCAGAAGATTCATGTCGACACATAGAATATCAGTCAACACAAAATACTCGACTAAGTCCAGAATGGTTGCTGAACTCCAGTCGACGAATGCAATTGTTAGCTCGACGAACTTCGGACAGAAAAGGTAAAGGTTCTGAAGCATGCAAGCTCTGTTATCAGCTTGAGGAACTTGGAACTCAGCTCGACGAACAGAAGCCGTCTGGTCGACGAATTCAATATCTTAGCTCGACGAATTGGTAACTCAGTTCAACGAATTCTGCCAACTGTTCGACGATTCCATACATAGCCATTTCCGGCCTTCTATCCCCATTCTAATGCGGAAATTCCCGAGTAATTAATGCTCTACATTCTCTGAATGTATCCGTTAGAAAGAGCATTGATTACGGTCTTCTTCAGGAATATTACTTGCCGATTTTCCACGAGACAGTTGAGGAAATTATTCAATGCTGATTATTCTTAATGCGTCAGCATTAATTACAGAGGATTCAAATTTTTGAAAAGACATAGAAGAAAAGCAGATCAACAATTAGAGTGAGAACAAGAACATAATCAGTCAAAAACACACAGACATAGACATACTGTTAGAGAGAACAGCAGCACAATCATTATTGAGAAAAAGCTTCACATAAACAAAAATTACTGAAGCATACAAGACATACAAGTGACAGGCAGTGATCTTGATTCAGAAGAAGAAGAACAATCATACAATATCAAGAGTCTTCTTGTTCCATATTCTCTCCAGGACTTCCAAAGGAAACAATTATCAAATCAGTCAAGAAGCTCCTGCATCACTGCCTGTCAAGAACTCTGATTGAAGACCTATCACCCTACAACAAAGCTCCAGATCTTCCCTGAACCATTCTATATCTCAGGGGGAGCTGTTTGCTAACATCATTCCACTTAAGTCTTATCAGTTTATTGAGAAAGAGAAGACAAAATCACCCTCTCACCCCCTCCTGTATAAAGGGTTGTCATCTCCCTTCAAAAGTGATTCCTGATTGCAAGTCTCCTAACCAAAAGACTTGAGTTGGTTTTTGGGGACCTGATCAAAACCCATTGGTGTCAGGCACCTGATCAAAGACCTGAGTGGATTCCTACCAATGCTGGTTGAAGAGTGGACTACCCAAATTTGGAGAACTACTATAAATTTCTTGTGTCATCTGGTTGCCTATCTTTTTCTTTTTCTCTTGCAGTGTGGCTGTGATTAGGTTTATTAGTTTCTATTTTCCATTTTGTTACTTAATGCACATTTTCAGTTTACAGCAAAAGCTATAATAGCACCTTTATTGGGACATAACAAATTTTAAATATACTCTATTCACCACCCCCCCCCCCCTCTAGAGTATTGTAGACCTAACACTCACTTTCAGTCTGCCCAGCTTGAAGATTTATGTTGCTTGTTTATTTCTCATTAGTACTTGGCGAAATCATGTCTCGCCAAGTATACCTAGCCTGTAAAGATTGATAGTTGATGAATACAAGATCTATGATTTCTCTCTGTTGTTACTGATTACATAGCTCAGTATATGGTTGGAGTGTTCCTCCACCTAGTTCTCACTTTACGCTTGATCAAGTAATCATCTTGATAGCTCTGAAAGTGTTTCCTTGATACCAGAACTACCAGTTGATCAACTTGAGAAATTTTCAACATGGTATCAGAGGGAACAGTGGCTTGAGCATTGAGCTGTGATCAACCTCAGATTGTGCTCGGTGCTTTTGGAAGCTTTGTGATCAGTGGTGGTTTGCAATGGAAGGAGCTTACGGAAGATGTCTTGGCATTGAACTTCTTACAATGACTAACTTCAAGAAGTGTAAGTCATGTATGAAGATCTATCTCTTGGGCGAGGAGTTGTGGGAAGTCGACTGTGGTGATGACAAGCAAGAGGTAACTGCTGCTACTGGTACTGCTAAGGAGGTGAGAGTTTGGAGAAGAACTAATGCAGAGGTAGTGTTTGTCTCAAACGGGCTGTCTCACATGAGCTCTTTGATCACATCTTAGGATGTGAGTTTGCTGCGGAGATTTGGATAACCATTGATGGTTTGTTCAACAGGAAGAATGTGGCAAGGTTGTAGTTCCTGGACAATGAGTTGGCTAAGGCAACTCAAGGTTATCTTTCCATCTCAAAGATTTTCCTCAAGTTGAAGAACCTGTGCGTTGAAATATCAGCATTGGATCCTGATGAGCCCATCTTTGAAGCAAAGTTGAAGAGTGATGCTAAAGATCACGGCAGTGAACCGGTCGCACAAGTAATATAAAATGGGCGAGTTTTCCCAAGTATCGATCTATCAAGGAATACAGTAAGGTGGAGTTGATGTCGAGGAGGACTTGAGATTGTAGTCCTCAAGGTCGGCGGTAACGATGGGGGTTTTGATTATTGTGATAAAAAGAAAGTAAAAATCTAGCAACAACTGTTATGCAACGCCACTATGCGATGCTTCGCCAGGCGGGATGGAAGACTAGTCGGGCCACAATGCACCGAATCGCTGGGCGGATGGACGAGTAGGCATGCAGATGAGGTGGTTAGAATGGCGGAATGACGGTCGAAAGCACTTCTTCGCTAAGCACACCACTATAAATTGTTATTGCGGCAAGGGTGGATGGTGGTGGATAGAATATGGTGCACCTCAAGCAAATAACATAAATATGAAATCACATAGACATGATTTGATACAAATGTATATCAAAATATGTACAACTTCATCATAAACAAGAGATCAACTATACTATTCAACAACAAGAGAAGAAAACTGTGCGAGATTGACCGGATCCGAAGTCTTGCTGAGGATTCACGGTTGGAATCGTCGGGTTGTCAATCCGCGTCCAAGCTCGATCGTCAACTGCGTCTGGGGTAGAGGAGGCTGTCACTCACTCCCAATGGACCCGTCTTCTTCGTGTCACGAGCTGGTGGAGGATGGCACAACTTCTCTAGATTGGTGGAGATAGCTAGGTCTAGCTCTTCTTGAAGTTCAACGATGAAGGAGGAGGCCAGGAGCAAGCTCCGGCTTGGATTTGGCGGTGAAAGTTTGCCCGATCACCTCCCTAGGGTGGAGATTGAAGGACGACGGCGGAATCCCTCCTCGGAGATGAAGACGGCGGAGGAA
Organism: Platanthera guangdongensis; assembly: GCA_039583875.1. Classification (NCBI taxonomy): domain Eukaryota; kingdom Viridiplantae; phylum Streptophyta; class Magnoliopsida; order Asparagales; family Orchidaceae; genus Platanthera; species Platanthera guangdongensis. The sequence continues at coordinate 78,837,934 of CM077157.1, forward strand.
AAATGCGCTCCCTTCAATTAGGGCGGAACCTACATATTTATAGAAAGCTGAATTGAACAATGTGCACGATCACGGGCGCACGACCAATGGTCATGCGCACTATGTCTAGTGATCGTGCGCACTGGCATGGCAGATTAGGAAGAAGAACTGCGCACGAGAAATGGCGCACAACTGGTGGTCGTGTGCACTATGTCAAATGGTCATGTGATTACCCCACACGGAACTTCGGGAAAAGAGGAATCAATGCACGCGATCAGTGGCGCACGACTGGTGGTCGTGCGCACTATGTTCAGTGGTCGTGCGATTACCCCAGACAGATTTTGGAAATCAGGGTATATTGCACATGATCATCGGCGCACGACCAGTGGTCGTGCGCACTATATCTGATGATTGTGCGCAGTATTCCTGCTTCAAAACATCCCTCGAACATGCACACGACCCCTAAACCCAGCACTGATATGTGCAGACATTCCAGACGAGCACAATAAGGAGTACAAACAATAAAAGTACAAAAATACACAACTGATGCTATAGATTACGGCAGTGAACCGGTCGCACAAGTAATATAAAATGGGGGTTTTCACAAGTATCGATCTCACAAGGAACACAGTAAGGTGGAGTTAATTTCGAGGAGGACATGAGATTGAAGTCCTCAGGTCAGAGCTAACTAAGCGGGGTTTTGATGTTTGTGGAAACAGAAAATAAAAGGCTAACAACTACTCCTATGCAACGTCGCTATGCGATGCTTCTCCAGGCGGGATGGAAGACTAGTCGGGCCGCTATGCACCGAATCACTAGGCAGATGGACGAGAAGGCTAGCGGATGAGGTGGTTAGAACGACGGAATGAGGGTCGTGAGCACCTCTTCGCAACGCACGCCACTAGAAATTGCTAGTGCGGCAAGGGTGGATGGTGGTGGATGGAATATGGCGCAACTCAAGTAAATAACGAAGACATACAAAATCACATAGACATGATTGTATAAAATCATTTTACAAACTAAGCATACTTCATCAATATAAATAAAGTTAAACACCAATATTCAACAATAAAGCAAGAACAAGTCAAGAGATCGACCGAATCTGAAGTCTTGCTGAGGATTCACGGTTTGAATCGTCGGGTTGTCATTCCGCGTCCAAGCTTGGTCCTCAACTACATCCGGGGTAGAGAAGGGCTGTCACCACCTTCCAATGGCCCGTCTTCTTCATCTCACGATAGCAGACGAAGTTTGCTAGCTTTCCTTTGCTTAATGGCTATGGTGTCAAACCCTACTTGAAGCTCACGGATGAAGGAGAAGGCCGAGAGGAAGCTCCGGCTTGGATTTGGCGATGAAAGCTTACCCGGAGCACCTCCCTAGGGTGGAAGATGAAGGGGAATGACGGAGAAGGCGGAAAACGGCGGAGAAATGTCGAGCTCCGGATCCTCACTCGAATTAGGGCGAGACCTGCACTATTTATACAAAGCAGAAATGAACAATGCCCATGATCACAGGGGCACGACGAGTGATCGTGCGCAATATGTCCGGTGCTCGTGCACACTAGCATGGAAGATCAGGAAGAAGAACTGGGATAACGCGCACGAGTAGTGGCGCATGACCAGTGGTCGTGCGCACTAAGTCCAATGATCGTGCGATTACCCCAGACAGGACTCCAGAAAAGAGGAATCAATGCACACGATTAGTGGCGCACGACCGGTGGTCGTGCGTAGTATGTCCAGTGGTTGTGCGCTTACCCCAGGCTGATTCTGGAAAACGAAGAGTAGTGCGCATGATCAGGGGCGCACGACCAGTGGTCGTGCGCATTAGATCCCATGATCGTGCGCAGTATTCATTTTTCACAACCATCCCGAAACACGCACACGACCCCTGTATCGAAAGGAAAAACCAATCACTGATATGTGCAGACATTTCAGGCAATCACAAAAAGGAGTACAAACAAAAAAGTAACAAAATACACAACCACGTGCATAAATGTGCACTTCTTATGGCAATAAAGACAAGATGAAATATGAACGATATAGAACTAAAAGTGAAGTGCAAACTCGTGAAACCTAGCCCAGATAACTCCGAAAATAGGTATATATAGTAGACTCATCACACCCCCAGACTTAACTGTTTGCGCGTCCCAAGCAAACAAAATCTAAGCAGATAGGGAAAAATACTAGTTAACAAAGAAATTGCGATACGAAGTACCATGCGAAGTCGCATGCTCGCGCACGTAAAAATATAATAGAAGAAATTTCTAAGTATACAAAATAGTTTATACTTTTCACAATGCGTATCAAAATTTTATTATTACTCAAAAATGGAATCACGGTGAATCATTCGGTCACGCGTAGGGGGAAAGTAGACTAATCGCTAGGCCATCATTGCCAAAGATCGGGTCTCCGGATAACCTCCAAAGGAATCCACCAATGTCGGTGACCATATGCTTGCCCTTTCGCATTCTCTCCACGGCACTGGTTTGGATTCAACACAAATCAGTAGGACTTTAGGTGAAGAGATGGGGCTTGTGTTTTGGTGAGGTAAACAAGGATAAACAAGAAGGCTATGCACCTAACCCAAATGAGCTAGTATAAAAGGAATCCCTCTACTAAGCAAAGTACACGCGGGTACACCACACCCCCAGACTTAACTTTTAACATATGGGTGTGTGCACCGCCTACTCCAAAAATAATCACATTTCCAAAAAGATTTTCAATTTAAACTTTTTCTTTTCATTCAATTTTTTTTTACAAATATTTTTTTTTCTTTTTCTTCATTTTATTTTCACAATTCAGCAGATATAAACTTGGGGGCACTTCCACATTTTCACAAATAATAACACCGCATCATATCCCAACATTAAAATGTAAAACTTTGAAGCTCAACTTGGGTGTGCGACTAGGATTAGATATGAGGCTTTGGTGAAATCATAGTGGAGCTGAATCAAAACGATGGGTAGGCACACCGGGGCTAGCGAGGATAAAATGTTAGGAATGGTACAAAGCTCAACCGGGCCAAAATGATGGCCTACATCACGCTCATGCGAGTTAACTAACCTATACCCAAGCTTCAAGAATAGCTTGGGGCAAGTTCTTAGCCAACGAGAAAGACTATCCATCCTCCCAACTCGAGCAATACAAACCTAACATCCGTCTACACACATCCCTAAGCTACCGTCGGATTCACACCGGATTCACCAATTTTTGAGTAGAATAAAAAGTATTTACATAATTAGAAAAATATAAAACTAAAAGCATACTGAAAAATTAAATCTACTCAAATTTCTACACAAGACGAGAGCAGTTGACTAGGAGCACAGCAAGGTCAACATTTTACTTCGTCTCACAATCCTATGTCAGCACCATAATTTTCCCAAATCATACAAAAGAAACGAGTTTAACTCGCAGCACGCAAAAAGCTAAGCACGCGCTAGCGTGGGTGCAGTGGTGTGCAGTGCAATGAACTAAGCAAAATAACACTATAAAGGCTTCTAGTATGCACATGAGATGTATGCGTGCAATAGGCAACAAATCTCTCCCCCAGACTTAAACTAAACTACACAGCAGATGATATAGAAATTAAAAGCATAAGGAGCTAAGGGAAGAGGTTACCCAATGCTCAGCCAGTGAGCATACCAGAAGACGCGTGGAAACCTGAAGATGGCCCGGCATACGAAGAATCACAACCTCGCCAACACAAAGTTGTCAAGAATACCTGCAGGGGTGAGCTCCGCAAAAACAAAAGAAAATATACAAAAAGAAATGCTAAAACTAAAAGAGACATTAAAAATAAAAATGCTGGAAATAAAAGATAAGTACTGAGGTTATTGTCATCCCAGCACGACTTATTAAATTCTAAACAGTTCTAGCTTATAGGCCTATGAAATAAAAAGTGCACAGGTAACTGGCCTAATATCCGTTTCGGTAACGGGTACCGATACGGTGATAGAGCAGTTACCCCTCTACCTAAATAGTAATACCTGCCTAACACAGGTAGAGGAAATATGAAGTAGGATGAGGAGGTGGCCTGGTCCTCACTCATCTCACCACAAAACAAATCCTTGCCTAGCAAGGCATCGTCAACCACAGGTGTGCAGGATGTGATGGCAACGACAAGAACACCAGGCTCATCATCATCCCAGCATACCCGTGGATACTCAGCCTGCATAGGCTCAGATAGAGAAGGGGGATCAAGAAATAAAGGAGACGAAGAACTAAAATAATCAGAAAATGGGAGAGTGATCCCTGGTGTCACTCTCAGCAAGATCCAAGCAGAGATCATCATCGGTATCATACGAGTCGTATCGAGGGAAATCCGAGAACTGGAGGTCCGCGGTGGTAAGAGGAACGGCCTCATCCAATAAGGAGGTGCAAACCTCCGCATCGGAAAGAGGGTATTCCTCATCCCACCGGGGTGCATAAAAGTGTTCCGAAGATCCACCTTCTCCGTTGGAGATAGAGGAATCATCATCCCACTTCGGCGCAACCTCGGGCACCAAATCATCCACAATCGCGGCATCATCAACCGACACACAAGAAAGAGGAATAGCATAATCCAGCAAAAATTGCGGAGGGGCAAGGCTGCTCTCAAAGTCAAGCACTGAATGAGCAGGCCCCATCGCAAAATCATTCGCAGACGCCACCCTGTCGACGACTGAAACAATCTCATCGTCCCATACAGGAGCATCCATAAGTTCCTGCTCCTCTTTTTGTTGGCTAACACCATAGTGATCATCATCACTCAAGGAAAGCTCGTAAAAAGGGATCGAGGGACCCATGAAAGAGCTGTATGCGGCCAGAGATTCTTCAGTAATCTCAACGGTAAAGAATGAGCAAAGTGCGTTATGTCTGTGTATGGGCCAGGAAACACCCTGGTAGGCCTGTCCACAACAGTCTGGCGCGAATGGGAGGTTTTTGTGCACACATCCTCAGAGGGAGAAGGCTTGCACAAACGAGGGAAATCCTTCAACATGTGGCCCACACCTTGACATAACAAACACCAAATGCAATTCTCGGCATTCATAACAGCAATGGCATCGATGGATCAGCGCAAAGTGTCAAGGATACGACACTCAGCATCTGGATCCATCACGAACAAAAATAATTGCTGAAAAAGTGCTACACAACTAAAATGAAAATAGCACGGATCTGCTATCTAAATCAAAAATCAGAAAAGGGTACAAAGAAATAAGCAAAATAAAAAGTCTAATAACCAAAGCAAATAAATAAATAAAAATGATATGCACAAATGGAAAAGGGCTTCAATCTATTATCTCCCTCTCCAAAAACTCACACGACAGTGTTTCCCCGCAACGGCGCCAAAAACTTGATGCTATAGATCACAACAGTGAACTGGTCGCACAAGTAATATAAAATGGGGGTTTTCCCAAGTATCGATCTCACAAGGAACACATAATAAGGTGGAGTTAATTTTGAGGAGGACTTGAGATTGAAGTCCTCATGTCGGAGCTAACTAAGGGAGTGTTTTGATGTTTGCGGAAACAAAAAATAAAAGGCTAACAACTACTCCTATGCAACGCCGCTATGCGATGCTTCGCCAGGCGGGATGGAAGACTAGTCGGGTCGCTATGCACCGAATCACTAGGCGGATGGATGAGAAGGCTAGCGGGTGAGGTGGTTAGAACGGAGGAATGAGGGTCATGAGCACCTCTTCGCAACGCACGCCACTAGCAATTGCTAGTGTGGCAAGGGTGGATGGTGTTTGATGGAATATGGCGCAACTCAAGTAAATAACGAAGACATACAAAATCAAATAGACATGATTGTATAAAATCATTTTACAAACTAAGCATATTTCATCAATATAAATAAAGTTAAACACCAATATTCAACAATAAAGTAAGAACAAGTCAAGAGATCGACTGAATCCGAAGACTTGCTGAGGATTCACGGTTGGAATCGTCGGGTTGTCATTTCGCGTCCAAGCTCAGTCCTCAACTGCGTCCGGGGTAAGAAGGGCTGTCACCATCTTCCAATGTCCCGTCTTCTTCGTCTCACGATAACGGATGAAGTTTGCTAGCTTTCCTTTTCTTGATGGCTATGGCGTCAAACCCTACTTGAAGCTCACGGATGAAGGAGAAGGCCGAGAGGAAACTCCGGCTTGGATTTGGCGGTGAAAGCTTGCCCGGAGCACCTTCCTAGGGTGGAAGATGAAGGGGAACGGCGGAGAAGGCGGAAAACGACGGAGAAATGTCGAGCTCCGGATCCTTTCTCGAATTAGGGCGAGACCTGCACTATTTATACAAAGCAGAAATGAACAATGCGCACGATCACAGGCGCACGACCAGTGGTCGTGCGCACAATGTCCCGTGCTCGTGCGCACTGGCATGGAAGATCAGGAAGAAGAACTGGGATAATGCGCATGAGTAGTGGCGCACGACCAGTGGTCGTGTGCACTAAGTCCAATGATCGTGTGATTACCCCAGACAGGACTCCAGAAAAGAGGAATCAATGCACACGATCAGTGGCGCACGACCAGTTGTCGTGCACAGTATGTCCAGTGGTCGTGCGCTTACCCCGGGCTGATTCTGGAAAACGAAGAGTAGTGCGTACGATCAGGGGCGCACAACCAGTGGTCGTGCGCATTAGATCCCATGATCGTGCGCAGTATTCCTATTTCACAACCATCCCAGAACACGCACACGACCCCTGTACCGAAAGGAAAAACCAATCACTGATATGTGCAGACATTCCAGGCAATCACAAAAAGGAGTACAAACAATAAAAGTAACAAAATACACAACAACGGGCATAAATGTGCACTTCCTATAGCAATAAAGACAAGATGAAATATGAACGATATAGAACTAAAAGTGAAGTGCAAACGCGTGAAAATTAGCCCAGATGAGTCCGAAAATAGGTATATAAAGTGGACTCATCAACCACCACGTGCCAAAGTGTGCACTTCCTATGGAAATATAGACAAGATGAAATATGAATGATATAGAACTAAAAGTGAAGTGCCAACGCGTGAAAACTAGCCCAGATGAGTCTGAAAAACCCTATATAATTCGGACTCATCACACACCAAGACTTAACTGTTTGCGCGTCTCGAGCAAACAAAATCTATGCAGATAGGGAAAATGATTTAGCTAACAAGAAAATTGCGATACAGAGTACCATGCGAAGTCACATGCTCGCACGCGTAAAAATATAATAGAAGAAATTTCTAAGTATACAAAATAGTTTAAACTTTTCACAATGCGTATAAACATTTTATTATTACTCAAAAATGGAATCACAGTGAATTAGCCGGTCACGCGTAGGGAGAAAGTAGACTAATCGCTCGGCGAACATTGTCAAAGATCGGGGCTCGGGATAACCTCCAATGGAATTCACCAATGTCGGTGACCATATGCTTGCCCTTTCGGATTCTCTTCACGGCATTGGTTTGGTTCACACACGAATCAATAGGACTTTAGGTGAAGAGATGGGGCTTGGGTTTCGGTGAGGTAAACAAAGATAAACAGGAAGGCTAAACACCTAACCAAAATGAGCTATCACAAAAAGAATCCCTCTGCTAAACAAAATACACGCGGGTACACCACACCCCCAGACTTAAATTTTAACATATGGGTGTGTGCACCGCCTACTATAAATATAATCACATTTCCAAAAAGATTTTCAATTTAAACTTTTTCTTTTCAATTTTTTTTCTTTACACATATTTTTCTTTTTTTTTCTTTTTCTTCATTTTATTTTCACAATTCAGCAAATATAAACTTGAGAGCACTTCCACATTTTCACAAATAATAACACCACATCACATCCCAGAATGAAAATGTAAAACTCTAAAGCTCAACTTGGGTGTGCGACTAGGATTGGCTATGAGGCTTTGGTGAAATCATCATGGAGCTGAATCAAAAGGAGGGGTAGGCACAACGGGGTTAGCGAGGATAAGACGTTAGGAATGGTACAAATCTCAATCGGGCCAAAATGATGGCCTACATCATGCTCATGCGCGTGAACTAACTTATACCCATGCTTCAAGAATAACTTGGGACAAGTTCTTAGCCAACGAGAAAGACTATCCATCCGCCCGACTCGAGCAATACGAACCTAACGGCCGTCTACACACATCCTTAAACTACCGTCGGATTCACAACGGAATCACCAATTTTTGAGTAGAATAAAAAGTATTTACGCAATTAGAAAAATATAAAACTAAAAGCATACAGAAAAATTAAATCTACTCTAATTTCTACATGAGACGAGAGCACTCGACTAGGAGCACAACAAGGTCAATATTTTACCCCGTCTCACAATCCTATGCCAGCACAATAATTTTCCCAAATCATATAAAAGAAACGGGTTTAACTCACAGCACGCAAAAAGCTAAGAATGCGCTCTTTTGGGGTGCAGTGGTATATGATGCAATGAACTAATCATAATAAATTGATAAAAGCTTCTAGTATACACATGAAATGTGCACGTGCAATTGGTAACAAATCTCTCCCCCAGACTTAAACTAAACTACACAGCATATGATAGAGAAATAAAAATCATAAAGAGCTAAGGGAAGAGGTTACCCAATGCTCAGCCAGTGAGCATACCAGAAGATGCGTGGAAACCTGAAGCAGGCCTGCCATCCGAAGAATCACAACCGCGCCAATGCAATTTGCCATGAATACCTACAGGGGTGAGCTCCACAAAAACAAAACAAAAATATACAAATTACAAAGAAATACTAAAACTAAATAGACATGAAAAACAAAATGCAGAAAATGAAAGATAAGTATTGTGGTTATTGTCATCCCAGCATGACTTATTCGGCTACGAAAAGGTTCTAGCTAATGGGCCTATGAATAGAAAAATGCACGGGTAACTGTTCCAATATCTGTTTCGGTAACGGGTACCGATACGACGATAGAACAGTTACCCCTCTGCCTAAATAATCATACCTGCTCCTCGCAGACAGAGGAAATGAGAAATAAGAAGAGGTGGAGCACTGGTCCTTGCTCATCTTATCATAAAATAAATCCTTGCCTAGCAAGGTATCATCTACAGGGAGACTACAGGAGGAGAAAGCAATCAATGGAGCTTCCTCAACAGAGGAGGAATCAACCTCCTCGCGAGAGAGGATGTTATCATCAATGACTCAAGCTGAAAGCTCCAAGTCCTCCTGAAGCTCCTGTAGAGACTCAACCAGCCCAGGCTCAGATAAAGAAGGGGGATCAAGAAATAAAGGAGAAGAAGAACTAAAATAATCAGAAATAGGGGTAGTGGTCCCGGTCTCACTCCCAACAGGATCTCGACATAGATCATCGACGGAGTCATATGAGTCATGGCGAGGGGAATCCGCGAGCTTGAGGTCCTCGGTGGTGGTTTGGACCTCCTCATCCATCAAGGAGGTGGAAACTTCCTCAACATAGAGTATCTCCTCATCAACACACCTCGGTGCGTCCACATGTTCTAAGACGTAATACTTTCCATTAATGAAAATAATATCCTCGTCAAACATGGGCACATCCTCAGTCTCAGAATCACAATCCGGCTGAACATCATCAACCGACTCACTAAAAAAAGGGATAGATAATTCTTGCAAAGAAGGCGGAGGAACAACATCATCAGAAAATATATGTGCAGGTTCCTCCGGGGGTGAATCAACAAGAGGGGAAGAGTGCATGGGGAGAGACGGCGCCACAATGTCGTCACACCGATCAGCAGAAAGTTTGATGGGCATATCTACAACATTACCCCATAGATAAGGTGGTGCTGCGAATATATCATCAGAATCAGAAGGGGCGGCAATTTGAGAGGGTGATAGAGTGAATCGGATACCCGGTTCATCATCCTCCTCCAACTGGCGCTGAAATTCTGCGCAATCTTTCAACACGTGGTCGGTGCTACGACAACACAAACACCATTTTCCATTACTCCTCAGTCCAGGTGGGACCAGAGAGGATTAAGAAAAAGATGAATACGTAGAAGAGGAGTGACGATAAGACTTGGGTTGGGTGTATGAAGTACCATAGGAAGACGGTGCTCCATACACAGAACCACGAGAATTATGCTCACAATCATCAGTAGGGAACTCATCACTACCATGCCTATAATCCCCGCACAATCGGCAATGGATATTCATATAAGAATACATGGTGCAACAAAAAGAATTCATCAACAAAAAGTTTCAAAGCAACAAGTAACTACATAGCACAAAAAAAAATAGGAAAACCTGCTACAGAATATTTAAAACTAGAAGAGCAACAAATAAAAACAAGAAACAGATTCTAAAAACTAAAGCAGAGAAAAACATGAAATATACAAATGGAAAAGGGCTTATATCTCCTATCTCCATCTCCAAAAACTCACACGACTGTGTTCCCCGGTAACGATGCCAAAAACCTGATGCTAAAGATCACGGTAGTGAACCGATCGCACAAGTAATATAAAATGGGCGAGTTTTCCCAAGTATCGATCTCTCAAGGAACACAATAAGGTGGAGTTAATGTCGAGGAGGACTTGAGATTGAAGTCCTCATGGTCGGCGGTAACGATGGGGGTTTTGATTGTTGCGATAAAAAGAAAGTAAAAAATCTAGCAAATACTCATATGCAACGCCGCTATGCGATGCTTTGCCAGGCGGGATGGAAGACTAGTCGGGCCGCTATGCACCGAATCGCTGTGCGGATGGACGAGTAGGCTTGCAGATGAGGTGGTTAAAGTGGCAGAATGAGGGTCGAAAGCACCTCTTCGCTACGCACGCCACTAGCAATTGCTAGTGCGGCAAGGGTGGATGGTGGTGGATGGAATATGGTGCACCTCAAGCAAATAACATAAATATGAAATCACATAGACATGATTTGATACAAATGTATATCAAAATATGTACAACTTCATCATAAACAAGAGATCAACTGTACTATTCAACAACATGAGAAGAAAAGTGTGCGAGATCGACTGGATCTGAAGTCTTATTGAGTATTCACAGTTGGAATCATCGGGTTGTCAATCCGTGTCCAAGCTCGGTCCTCAACTGCGTCTGGGGTAGAGGAGGCTGTCACTCACTCCCAATTGACCCGTCTTCTTTATGTCACGAGCCGGTGGAGGATGGCACAACTTCTCTAGCTTGGTGGAGATAGCTAGGTTTAGCTCTTCTTGAAGTTCAAGGATAAAGGAGGAGGCCGAGAGGAAGCTCCGGCTTGGATTTGGCTGTGAAAGCTTGCCCGGATCACCTCCCTAGTGTTGAGATTGAAGGAGGATGGCGGAATCCCTCCTCGGAGACGAAGACGGCAGAGGAAAAATGCGCTCCCTTCAATTAGGGCGGAACCTGCATATTTATAGAAAGCAGAATTTAACAATGCGCACGATCACGGGCGCATGACCAGTGGTCGTGCGCACTATGTCCAGTGATCGTGCGGACTGGCATGGCAGATTATGAAGAAGAACTGGGGTACTGCGCACGAGCAATGACGCATGACCGGTGGTCGTGCGCACTATGTCCAATGGTCGTGCGATTACCCCAGAAGGAACTCCAGGAAAACAGGAATCAATGCACACGAACCATGCCGCACGACCGGTGGTCATGCGCACTATGTCCAGTGGTCATACGATTACCTCAGGCAGATTCTGTAAATCAGGGTATATTGCGCACAATCATCGGCGCACGATCGGTGGTTGTGCGCACTATATCCGATGATCGTGGGCAGTATTACTATTTCAAAACGTCCCCGGAACACTAACACGACCCATAAACCTAGCACTGATATGTGCAGACATTCTAGACGAGCACAATAAGGAGTACAAACAATAAAAGTACAAAAATACGCAACCACTGGCCAAAGTGTGCACTTCCTATGAAAATATAGACAAGATGAAATATGAACGATATAGAACTAAAAATGAAGTCCAAACGCATGAAAACTAGCCCAGATGAGTCCAAAAAACCCTATATAAATCGGAGTCATCAAAGAGGCACATAGTTTGTGGTTTGCGGAGGAGAATGTTGCCTTTGTGACTTCCGTGCAGGGGTGGGCAATGCAACCTTCTTTACTAGAGCTGAAAAATTTGCTAGCGTCATAGGAGACCTTGGCTAGACAGATGGCCAGGGTAACTATTTCTGAAGGAGGTAGTGAAGCTCTCTTCACTGAGAAGAAAAAGATGAAGAGATTGGAGAAATAGAAGAAGGATGTTGCTGAGGATGGGCCTTCAACCTCTTATCAATAAGAGAGGAGCTCTGCTCCTAAGAATAACTAGAAGAAAGAGTTGAGTGTTGCAGGTGCAATCTGGCAGGCCACTTCAAGCGCGACTGCAAGGTCAAGTTGCAACCTGGGCTTGTTGTAGACAAGGAGGGAGCTTGTTCCAGTACTGAGGAAGTCGGGTGGGGAGGAGCCTTCTTGACAAGCATGTGTGTTTGTATTCTTGCCATAATTGACTACCAAGATGTCTGGATAGTAGACTCGGGGTGTGGTCATCACCTCACCGGAGATGAGTCGAAGTTCTCTTCGCTCCAATCATTCTCAGGTAATGAAGTTATTATTACAGCTGATGACTCTATTCATTCTGTAGAGAAGGAGGGCATTGTTTCTTTGGATAGTGCTCAGTGTCTGATTACTCTATGGAGTGCATACCACGTTCTTGGCATGAAGAAGAACCTCTTCTCGTTGACTTATGCAGTTGACGCGAGCTTTCATGTTCTATTTGACCCAACCTAAGTAATGTTTCTCTATAACGTATCAGCGGTAAAGGCTCATGTTGCTCATGTAGGGAGAAGAGTAAGAGACTTGTTTGTCTTATCAACAAGCTCTTATGTTGATCGGATGAGCGCCAATGATACCATGTCTATCTGGCATGAAAGACTAGGACACGTAGGGATGGACAAGCTGAAAGTTATGGCAATGAAGAGCCTTGTGAAAGGCATGCAAAAGTTGTCATCCTACGGAGATGACCACGTTTACGCAGGGTTCCAGGACGGTAAAGCTCATCTCCTTCCATTTGATAAGTCACAAACGAGGAGCAAGACACCATTGGAATGCTTTCATGGTTATCTGATGGGGCCAACGGTTACCGCTAGTCTTGGAGGAAGTAGATGAATACTGGTATTGATTGATGATTACTCAAGATACACTTGGGTGTATTTTATGAAGGAGAAATCAGTAGCTTTCCAATTGTTTGTGGACTTCAAGGAGCTGGTAGAGGGTCGGCTTGGCTTGCGGATCAAGAAATTCAGATCAGACAATGGCGGTGAGTTTGTTTTGTCTGAGTTTTCTAACTTCTACAGGAAGCATGAGATCCAGAGAGAGCTTACTTGTGCTCATACTCCACAACAAAATGGAGTAACGGAGAGGACGATCCATCACTTGATAGAAACTTACAAGTGCTGGCTTCATGCAAAGGGCATTCCCAGGTCCTTTTGGGCGGAAGGAATGGCCTGCACAACTTGTGTCATCATTTAGATGCCTCTAAGTCCATTCAACATGAAGTCTCCCATGGAAATGATGTTCAAGGAGAAGCTGAGTGTGGAACACCTTCGAGTATTTGGATCAACCTGCTATGTTCATATTCCGGATGCTCAGAGGACCAAGCTTGATGCGAAGGTGAGGAAGCTCATCTTTGTGGGCTATGATGAGAGAAGAAGGGCCGAAAGTGCATGGATCCTGCGACAAGGAAGTTCTTTATTTCCAGAGACGTTGTCTTTGATGAGTTAACGACGTACGGAGGTGGCACTGTTGAGATGCAGTAGAGCACGATTGATGAAGGGCGGGAGGAAGCTTCTGTAGATGTTCATGTGGAGCTATCTTTGTCACCAGGAGGTCCAATTATTTCAAGCTCTAGGGTAGAAGCTTCTTGTTAGGGAAGCAGGGGGAGCGATGCTTAAAGTGTGCCCGGGAACAGAGTTGGTGCCGAAGAAGTAGCGGAGGTGGTGAGCAAGGACCAGCCTCTTCAGAGATCATAGAGGACCATTAAGCCACCAGCTCGGTATTGTGAAGGAAACAAGGTGAGCTTCGTTTCTTGTTTCTTCACTGGCCCCTTGGATGAGCGGGAGCCTTCAAAGTTTGAAGAAGCCACTGGACTAAAGGAGTGGGATGATGTCATGGATGAGGAGATGGCTTCCCTTAAGAAGAATGAAACTTGTGACTTGGTGCCCAAGCTGGATGACGTTACTCCTATTACTTGCAAGTTGGTCTACAAGATGAAGAAGAAGGTGGATGGAAGCATCGAGCGGTATAAGGCTCGCCTTGTAGATCAGGGGTTTTTCCAACAGTACAGCAAGGACTATGAGGAGATGTTTAATCCAGTGGCGAAGATGTCTTCAGTATGAGTGGTGATAGCTTTGACAGCTTGTCAGGGTTGGAAGATGTGGCAGCTGGACGTAAAGAATGCCTTTCTTTATAGTGAGATCGACAAGGACATCTTCATGGATCAGCCGCTCGGGTACGTATCTGAAGAACATCCGAACTACGTCTGCAAGCTCTGGAAAGCACTTTATGGCTTGAAGAAAGCTCCTCGAGCCTGGTATGGGAAGATTGCAGAATACCCCCCATTCTTCGGCTATCAAGCTTCAAACTCAGACTCAGACTTGTTCGTCAAGAAGAAGGGTGAGCTTCTAGTCCTGGTGCTATTTTACGTGGATGACATGATCATCATAGTAAACTCCAAGGAGGAAGTAGCTAGGCTCAGGGCAGAGCTTGCTATCAGGTCCGAGATAAGTGATCTGAGTGAACTCCACCATTTACTTGGAATTGAGGTGGCGAGGAAGGAGAGAGATATACTCGTGTCCCAGAAGGGCTATGAGGAACGGATCGTTCAGCGATTCGGCATGCAAGAGGGGAAGAGTAGCTCTAGTCCATTTTATTCAGGCATCAAGCTTCGGTGGGATGAGGGGAGGATTCTTCTGAATCCTTTGGTGTTTCGGGCTCTTATTGGGAGTCTTATTTACCTGACGATTACAAGTCCAGACAATGCTTATACAGTTGGCCGAGTAAGTCGGCATATGTTGGAACCCAGGAAGACTCATCTGATGGCAGCTAGGAATATCTTGAAGTACGTGAAGGCCACTTCTGACATGGGTCTCCTTTATAGGAGAGGCATGGAGTTTATTCTTCAAGGATACTCAGACACTGATTACAAAGGAGATTCAGTTGACCAGAAGTCAACATCCAGTTATGTCTTTACTTGTGGATTAGGCAGTATTTCTTGATGCTGCAAGAAGCAAGACTCAGTGTCCGTCTCTACTACGGAAGCGGAATACAAGGCCTCGGCCTTGGCAGCTCGGGAAGCCATCTGGATCAGGAGATTAGTAGAGGACATCTATGATGAAGTACGCAGTCCTACTCTGCTATGCGGTGATAATAAAAGTGCCCTGAAGCTGGTGAATAATCCACTTTGTCACGCACGGACAAAACACATAGAGATTGAGCACCACTTCATACGAGAGAAGGTGTTGGAGGGCTCTCTAATGGAGGAGCATGTGCGGAGTGAGGACAACATCGCAGACATCTTCACGAAGACATTGCTGAAGGTGCCATTTACACGGTTATGAGGATTGCTGGGCTTGATCACCACTTCTAACTTCAAGGGGAGTATTGAAAATCATAAAGTGAAAGTGGTTATTTGGGCAGACCGCACGGCCAGGGCTGATTGAGTCCGCATCCTGGGCGGACTGCTGGTGCGGCCTGATTGGATAGTGGCCAGGGTGGACATAGTGGCTTGGGTGGACTATTGGAGCGGCCTGAGCAGCCTGTCTATGGTGATATTATGGCGGTGTTACGTTAGCCCGGCCGGGGGTTCTGTAGTGAGCTTGTCCTTGAAGTAACCGGGAGGATTGGCAGTGAGTTTGCGGGAATGTGGCAGACTGAGTTGGAGTTCGTGGAGTTCGCTGTGGCGGACGGAGTTTGGAGGTCATTAGATCGGCTTTGGTCCTTGCCTTGATCTCTGGTGATGCGGAGAGTGATAGCCACATTTATGATGACGGACTATTCTTGGAGCATGCGACCTGGCTTCGTGTCCGCCGAGCTCGCGCCAGTTGATTAGTGGGTTGCTGGACTTGGTCACTCTCTGTGACATGTCCAGGGTGTTCGATGTGCTCGCAGAGTCCGCTGTTGTCTGGGCGATCAGTGCTTGTTGGTCGTGGACTCGTGTGGAGGGATGAAGCGGTGGTCACGAGTTGTGCGGGTTAGTGCTATGTCAGCATGTAGCATGCAGACTGATGTAGTGAGCGCGATGTTACTTTGTCCACGTGTTGTGAAGCGTGTGGACTGGTACAGTGTCCACTAGGTGGCGGACAGGCTTTCTTACTTGGTATGGTCTGGCTTTGTCCTTGCGGACTCGGCGGACTGGGTTGTGCTCGCTGCGAGCTGGGGTGGTGACTCTATCCACTAGGGCAGTGACCACACTCCTCACCCGACCTATAAATAGGATCCTTTGTCACTTCTATAGTAACAGAATGAATAGTAAGTTGAGCACAGATTAATTGATATTGCCTCGATTTTCTAGTCCGCAAGGATTAAGAAGGTTTAACTGGTTGCTGTTTGTAGGTTGTACAGCTAGCACTATGAAGCTAGGAGTCTGGTTCTGATCGCAGTCATGAAGCAGTGATGCTTACGGTAAATAATCGACGGTTTGCAGCAGGTCGCACATGGCGGCCAACCAGTCTTCTCTCCAGCAGTTGTTCAAGTTTAATAACCAGTTCGCCGGTCTTGGCGGACTTGGCGGTCTATTCCATCAGTTCGGCGGCGGCTTGTAAAGCGGGCGTTAGCAAAATAAGCCTAGGGAGCACCCGCCAGTTCTTTGGAGGATGACTTGTGTCTTGGAGTAGCAAGAAGCAAACCTGTGTTGTAATCTCAATAGCTGAGTCTGAGTATACCTCATTATGAAGCTGCTGTGCATAGTTATTGTAGATCCAGCATCAGCTCCATGACTATAAAATTCAGATAAGTAGAACCCACATGTTCTATGTTTCTACTAATGAAATCTCAATGGCTAGGAATCCTATCTCTCATTGCAAGACTAAGTATATTGAGATTAGGTATCATTTTATTAGGGAGCATGTGGAAAAGGAAGATATCTGTCTTGAGTTTTTCCCCACAGACAAGCAAGTGACTGATATTTTTACTAAGCCACTAGAGGAAGTCAAGTTCAACATCTTCAAGTTTGAATTGGGTATGTTGAACTTGGTATAGCTTCAGTTGCTCCATGTAATATTTCTATTGCAGAACTCGCCTTTCTTGTAGGTAGATAAGACTCTCAAGTATATCATGTGGTATCAAGACTAAGATGTACTCAAGTGTCCATTAAAGAGAAGAGATTAGATGATCCAGTTGTGGGGCAGCAAATCCAACATGTTACAGGAACTACTTCAGCTTCTTGTTAAGTTGCAGCCAGCAGCTGCAATAGTGAATCAAAGATCATCACAGCTAATCATCAGGTCCTCAGGACTATGCATAATCTGACGGGTAGATCAACCCTAGTGGATGGATGATGTGTCGGCAAGTGTACCGATCGTAGTAAAGTAATAAAGTTGAGGAGTTGAATCACCGGATATTGATCTCTCGAGGAGTGCAAGTAGGGAGTGATTTTGCTATTGAAAAAGTGATTGTAAGTGTTAACGTAAACAATGGTGGTTTTGGTTTGGAGTTTCCTAAGTTTAACACAAATAAACCTATTGCGGGTCGCCATCACTGCGTCTCTTTGGTTGATTACTCAAGAGAGTAACATGAAAGATGGATGAGCCAATGAGGGTCGCAAACACCTCTTCGCCGTGCACGCTTCTAGCAATCGCAAGAAGGACACTATCTCAACAAGAACATTAAAAACTGAAGCTCAGTAATAGAATCATGATCTTAGATATAACAAGACATAGACATGCTGAAATACTTAAACTATATAGTGTTCTTAAGCAACAATCACACAACCATAAGTTCAGAACAAAGTAACTACAAGAGGAGGGGGAGAAATACAACCAAATGCATGAAGGATTTCTGAGATTCGTGACCGAAGTCAAGGTTTGTCGGGCCTTGTCCGAGCTCGGTCTATGGATAACTTTTGGGGTAGAGAAGGGCTGTCACATCCTTCAAATAACCCATCTTCTTCCTGAATAGTCTCTAGGCCAAATCTATCCGGAGAACTCCACGGATGCAGCAACTTATGAGCTTGAAACGGAGCTTGGAGTTTGAAGAAGAAAATGGTGGTCGGAGATGAAGCTATTGCAATCTTTTGGAGGTAAAATGGTGGCTGGGTCAACTCTTCAAGGAGGAGAGAGAAAATATCGGCTAGAGGGAAGTTTCCCTGCACAGAGGGGCGGAAACGGCGGGCTGGATCTGGGCTTTTTTTTGGAACGATGAAATCTGCGTCTTATATAGAAAAAACAGAAATAATGGTCATGCACGGTTTGGCGCACGACCATGATCAAATTGTATGATATTAACTTTCAGAACAAGCCTGCGGAAGGAGAAGCATTGACTCGTGCATTTTACTCACGCATAGAAATTTTCGCCCGTGTGTGAAGAAAATCGCACGGGTAACAACAAACAACAGGAATTCGAGGCAAGCACGTGGAACCGTGCGTTTTACACGTAAACGGGTGATTCCGCCCGTGCGTGAACAAAACGCACGATTAACCACAGATTGGAACAAACAAGAAAGCTACCGGAAAATAGTGTGTTTCCTTCGCGCACGGTTCAGAAAAAACCGTGTGTTAACAGTGCGTGAAGATCGTCGAGCTCAGCTCGACGAAATTCGTCGAGCTCCACTTGAAGTTTCTCCTGCATAATCAAAACGCACGATCAAGAAGAATCATGTGCTAAGAAAATGCACAACTGTGTGTTTTCCTCAAACCTGAATTCCAGATTTGGGGAAAAACACACCACCTACATACAAACAAGTAAATCAAAAGAGGACCCTCCAGCAATGTAGGAATGCAACAAAAGCAACTAGAAAGAGCCCCTAGGGAGCACCATATTCTTGCCCCCAATAATAAAATGTGCAATTGCACACCCTTGGGGCAATACAGTGCACGAATTGGTCATAATCTGGCCGATGCAAATATAATCGAATATCGGTTGAAATGTAGTGCACGAGTGCGAAAACAAGCCCATATGAGTCCGAAAAACACTATAAATATCGGACTCATCACACCACCAGACTTAAACATTTGCTCGTTAGGAGCAAATCATTTCTCCGTGAATTAGAAAACAGCTAGCTGGCTTAGAAATTTCCAAATAAAGTTAAGCGAGAAATCAAATACTTCATAGGTGTAAAAAATATAATAGGTAAAATTTTTAATTATACTATAGATTTTATAAATTTTGACAGACGTAAATAAATATTGTAACTACTCAAAAATAGAATCCTGGAGAATCGTTCGGTCATGCGCAGGAAGAAAGTAGGCAGGCCACTCAGTTGAGCATTGCCAAAGACCGGGGTTTGGGATCACCTCCAAAGAAATCCAACAATGTCGGGGACCATATGCTTGCCCGTTCACACTCTCTCCATGGTGCTAGTTTGACTCAAGCGTGAATCCGTAGGACTTTATGGTAGAAATGGGGCTTGGGTTTCGGTGAGGTAAATAAAGATAAAAAAGAAGGCTACGCACGAAACCCAAATGAGCTCAAAAAAAAGATATCCTCTCGTCAACAATACATGCAGGTTCACAACACCACCAGACTTGAACTTGATAACACGGGTGTGCGTACCTCCTACCGCCACAAAATCACAAATAGGACTTTCAATTACACATTTTCTTTTCACTTTTATTTTTCACAGTTAATTTTTATACACATATTTTCATTTTTTATCATCTTTTTATTTTAACAACTTCAGCAGATAAAAACTTTGGAGCACATCCACATATTCACAAGGAATATCACCACATCAACACCCCAAAATGAAAATTTAAAATACTAAAGCTCAACTTAGGTGTGCGACTAGGATCGGCTATGAGGCTTTGGTGAAATAATGGTGGAGCTGAATCAAAAGAAGGGTAGGCACAATAGGGCTAGTGAGGATAAGACATTAGGAACGGTATCGAGCTCAATCAGGCAAAAATGATGGCCTACATCAAGCTCACGCTTAACTAACCAAGAACCAATGCTTCAAGAGTAGCTTGTAGCAAGTTCTTCGCCACCGAGAAAGATGATCCTTCCTCCTGACTCGAGCAATACGAGGCTAGTGACGACTACACACATACCTACACCACTGTTTGATTACTCCAGATTCAAAAATTTTGAGTAGTACAAATGTAACACCTCCCCTGTAATGACCGTATAATATGGGTCCGGCCGGGGCCCCAAAACATACAGACGCCAAAGCTTTAGTATTTTAAGATGATATAACTACCCAATCTCAAACCTCAAGACAAAATACAGCGGAAACAACAAAGAGACTAGAATATATCCACACATATAGGAGATTAGAGATGGCCTTAAGGCCTTACAATAAAAGTGAGTCTGAATCTAAAATAATAAAAACAGTCAAGAACATGCATTAGCACCCCTAAACTACCTCGGCATGCAAGCCGGAATATAGGAGCATCAAGCATACAATGTCAAATAAGTAAAGCTAAAGCAAAGCGGTACTCTTCTTGAGGCTTAGGCCTTTTTGGCCGGCGAGCTAGATCCTTCTTGCGATCCTTGTCCAGTAAAAATTGGTGGTAACGTGGGTCAGCAAAAGCTGACCTCAAACTGTGTAACAAACACATCTCCTCCCAGCATCCCCTAACGGAACCCGGGGTACTCCTCCAACCTGCAAGTTATCACTTCGTATGCAATATTCATAAGAAATAAAAGCAACTAAGGAAACAGGCTTGGATGTCTCAAATATCACACATGTTCTTTATTGTTGAGCATATAATAAAAGGGCCCACTATGCAACATGAATGTAACACCCGGGCTTCACCCAAGGCACCCTATAGAGTATGCATCTAGCACAACATCACATCATTTGGGTACTCATCATTTCCCCATTGGCATAAAGCCGCAAACAAAGGGGAACCACCATCCCCCAATGGCATACAAGCCGCCACACTGAACGCTTGCCAAGGCCCCACCCGCTCACGGTCGTAGACCCGGGCTTGCCGGCAAACTCTGACTTCTCATGTCAGGATTCTGTCCAACACACTGACTGATTCTAAGAACCCTTGCTGGACCCCACCTGCTAATGGACTCATTGCCCGGGCTCTCCCCATGCTCAGCGTTCTCGTCAGTCTCACAAAAAGGGGACTAGTCTGGCCGGGACACTTTCCACACATGACTTGCATGTCACGGGATAGCCAACCGACCACAGAGACACAGCCACGCCTTGGCACATCACAAACCAAGCCAATTCCACCATAATCCCTCATTCATACTGCAGCGTTCCCGCACACCAAGGAAACCATCTACCGCCAATGGGGAGCTAACCTTGTCCACAAAGGAAACCATCTACCGCCAATGCGGAGCTAACCTTGTCTGGTTCCGGCTACACCTACTCACACGAGAATATGGGGAAAGCATCACAAACATCATAAACGGCCTCATGCCACAACGGGTTTCTTCCAAAACCCTAAAGCTCATATGTAACATCACCAGGTCGGACTAACGGTCGCGACCACAGCTTCACCCACCATGCCTAATCCACTAATGGAGCGGATCTCTAATGCAAAATCATGTCGGAGATGGACTCAATCGACCCGGAGGTTTCTATTGAACCTTGGCTACTAAAACCCCTCTCATATGAGAGATTGGTGCCCAAAAACCATGGAAATAAGAGATGCACAACACACATTCTAAAACCAAGAGGAGAAGTGTCATTACCTGCTGACCCCTCTTCCTAGCCATGGAAACTTAGCCGGATGAAAACCTTCGCAACGATCTTGCCTCCACAAATCCGAAATCGGCTCGCGATTTGGAGCACCGAAGCCTCCCTAATGGTCGGATCTCCTTCACCGTCTTCTGCGCTCTCCCTTCTCTCTAGATCTTAGACGGATAAATAGCGACTGAAACAATCCGGATTTTGAAACCCTACACTCGGGTATATCCCAAACAGAAAAACCCCTAGCCTTCGGATCCCACACAAAGGAATGCACGACTGCGATACGGGTCTGACCATGAAAAACAGAATGTCGAACACTGTGCGTCAAACCAATCCGCCAAGATCACCGCTCGACGATCGTCGAACTATGATCGTCGAACGCATAAATCGACGAACGCAAAATCATCGAGCGCAAGCCAGATCGTCGAACGCAGATCGTCGATCGCTGGCCAGATCGTCGAGCGTCGGCCAGAACCACGATCATTGGCCTGATCGTCGAACCAAAATCGTCGACCGCGCAATTCGTCGAGCGCAGATCATCGAGCGCTGGCCAGAATGTCGAGCGCTGGCCAGATCGACGATCGCTGGCCTGATCGTCGACCCATGATCGTCGACCGCTGGCCGGATCGACGATGGCTGGCGAGATCGACGATCGCTGGAGAGATCGACGATCTCTGGAGAAATCGACAATCTCTGGAAAGATCGACGATCTCTGGAGAGATCGACGATCTCTGGAGAGATCGACGATCTCTGGAGAGATCGTCAAACCAAAATCATCGAACGCAGATTCGACACGGATCGTCGAGCGCAGACTCGACCATACTTCGTCGACTTCAAATCGACGATCTCCCGGGCTCTTTTCTGAACCCGACCGAGACACGGCCTTGGACACGCCCGTGTCCTTGGCCGTGTCACCCCTTACCAAGACCCAATCCTGGCCAAAAACGTTGATCGTCCCTCTTACGGAAATTGGGGCGTTACAACTCTCTCCCCCTTAAAATAATTTTGTCCCGAAATTACAGAAAATACAAGGGAACAATAGCTTAAATTGTACCTGAATGGAAAAACTCTGGATACTCCTCCAGCATGGTTTTCTCTCGCTCCCAAGAGAGCTCCTCAAGACCACAGTTGTCCCATCAGACTTTAATGAGTTTCACCTCTTTGTTCCGCAATTGCCGATTCTCTGAATCCTCTATGTCAACTGGACGTACTCGCGTCCTCAAGCCTTCCTCTATCGGCACCGATGCCGGCTCGATCACCATATTAGCCTCTACCAAGGTTTTCCTCAAGATGGAGACATGGAAGACGTCGTGTAATCCACTCAACTCTGCGGACAACGCCAACTAGTACGCTGCTTCTCCCACCCGTTCAACAACTTTGAATGGTCCCAAAAACCTTGGACTCAACTTCTTGAGTCGGCGAACCCGTGAAATGCCCTTGAACGACTTGATTTTTAAATAGACCCAATCGCCTACCGCAAACTCCAGCTTCCTATGGCGAGCATTAAAATACTTTGCTTGCCGATCTTGTGCCACCTTCATACGCTCTTGAATGGTCCGCACCATCTCACAAGCATCAACTACCACCTCTTTTCCCAACAGTTTGGTGTCTCCCGCCTCTGGCCAAGACATCGATGTTCGACACCGTCTCCGATACAAGGCTTCGTACGGCGCCATTTTTATACTTGCTTGGTAACTGTTGTTGCATGCGAACTCTACCATGAAGAGGTGATCTTCCCACTTCTTGCCGAAATCAAGAATGCACATTCTCAGCATTTCTTCCATAGTACGGTTCGTTCTTTCGGTTTGCCCGTCAGTTTGGGGATGGAAAGTTGTACTGAACATGAGCTTCGTGCCCAAATTCTTTTGAACTAATCTCCAGTCCTTGGACGTAAACCGTCCATCTCGATCGCTAACTATGCTCTTAGGAATCCCATGTAGTCACATAATGTTGCGAACATACAACTCCACCAACTTCTCTACGCTGTCCTCCTTCCGATTTGGGATGAAGTTGGCCACCTTGGTTAAGCGATCCACGATCACTCAAATAGTGTCATTACCCTGCTGCGATCTAGGTAACCCATCCACAAAATCCATGGAGATATCATCTAATTTCCACTCGGGGATTGGAAGAGGCTTCGGGAACCCGCCCGGCTTCTGACACTCAGCCATCACCAAGGCACAAGTTTGGCATCGATTCACATACAAAGCTACGTCCCAATTCAGCCTAGGCCACCGAAAGGATTTCTTCATATCCAAGTACATCTTTGTACTACCCGGGTGAACGGAGTACTTTGAGAAGTGAGCCTCAAACATCAACTCCTCATGGAGCTTGCTGAACTGCGGTACACAAATCCGTCCGCCCTTCTTCAAGATCCCATCAATCATCTCCCAGGCACTGCTCTCGCCCTTTTGAGCCTCCATCACGAACGGTTTAAACTCCACATCCAAACGGGTCGCTTCCCGAAAACGATCGGACAAGTCATTCTGGATTTCAATCCAGTTCAACCGAGCCATGCTAGACTCGCCTCTCGCTACTCATTCCATGCGAAGGGACTCCCAGTCCCGTACCAACCGCTCATCATGAGCTTCGATCCAATTCCCTTACCTCGAGTACTTTCTACTCAAGGCATCCGCCACCACATTGGCTTTACCTGGCGTATACTGAATCTCCACCTCATAGTCTCCTAGGAACTCAACCCACCTGCGTTGCCGCAAGTTCAAGTCCTTTTGATCCAAGAGATACTTCAGGCTTTTATGATCCATGAAGATCTCCACCTTTGCACCATAAACATAGTGTCGCCATATTTTCAACGCAAAAATTACCGCCGCCAACTCCAAGTCATGGACGGGGTAATTCCACTTATGAAGCTTCAGCTGCCTAGACCCAAAAGCTATCACCTTGCCATGTTGCACGAAAACGCAACCCAAACCGCATCCCGATGCGTCACTGAAGATCTGAAATCCCTCGGTCCCTTGCAGTAGACTTAGGATTGGAGACATCATCAGTCTCTCCTTCAGTGCCTCAAATGCTTGACTGTACTCTTGAGTCCACACAAACTTATGATCTTTACGAGTGAGTGAGGTGAGGGGTAGAGCTATCCGCGAAACATTCTCCATGAATCTCCTATAGTACCCGGCTAGTCCAAGAAAACTTCAGGCTTCCTCCACGGTCCTCAAAACCGACCAATCTCTGATGGCTTCCACTTTTGTTGGATCCACTACCACCCCATCCCCACTAATCACGTGGCCCAAAAATGCCACCTTCGCTAACCAAAACTCGCACTTTGAGAACTTTGCATACAGTTGATTCTCTCTCAACACCTGCAAGACCACTCTCAAGTGGGTCTCATGCTCCACTTCTGATTTGGAATACACCAAGATGTCGTCAATGAAGACAACCACAAAAGAATTCAACTATTCCCGAAATACTCGATTCTTAAGATCCATGAACACAGATGGCGCGTTCGGCAGTCCGAACGGCATCACCGAGAACTCGAAGTGACCACACCTCGTACCAAATGCTGTCTTGGGTATGTCCTCATCATGAATTCGTAATTGGTAGTTTCCCGACTTTAAGTCCAACTTTGAATACACAACCGACCCCACCAACTGGTTGAACAGGTCGTCTATCCGAGGAATCGGATACTTATACTTAACGGTCAATTTATTCAGCTCTCGGTAGTCTTTGCACAGCCGCATACTACCATCTATCTTCTTCACGAACAACACCGGCGCGCTCCACGGTGAAGAACTGGATCGGATATACCTCTGTTCCAATAGTTCCTTCAACTGCACTTTGAGCTCAGACAACTCTTTTGGTGCCATTCTAAACGGAGGCCATGACACCGGCCTAGCCTCTAGCACCAACTCAATCGAGAAGTCGATTTCCCGCCGAGGCGGCGCTCCATGAAGATCATTAGGAAACACGTCCTCGAATTCTGCCACCACTGGCACTTCCCCAATTGATAACTTCGAGAGGCAAACCTCTGATAACGCTACAAGCGTTATTCCACCATGGTTAACTGCTAGCACCAACTGCAAGGCCGAAATTAGGGAACAGGCCACTCCGCTAAGGCCCTCAAACTTGACTTTCGCCTGCCCCTTACTCCTTAGGGTCACAACTTTGGATAGGCAATCAATACTGGCACGTTGCTCTGCAAGCCATTCCATGCACAAAATCACATCAAACTCAACCAATGGTAAAACCGCTGCTACCAATATGAAGACAACTCTGTCCAGCTCCCAACAAATGCGCCCTTTGTCCCCTGTGGTCATGGATGACCCAATGGGCATGCACACTTTCAGCTCCGCATCCGCCGAAAATGACTCAACTCCTATTCTCCGGATGAAGCTCTCCGCAAGAAAGTAGTGTGATGCTCCCGTATCGAACAATACCCTAGCAGGGTTTCCGGAAACTAATACGAAGCCTATAACATAGACATCACACAAAAAGGTCTAAAAGTATGAACCATAAAGTTAAACTTAAATTTCCTCATACCTGTCACCACATCGGTTTGGCAGATCGCTTCCTGCTGTCCAATGTTGTAGGCCCTTGGTTGCACCGGTTGGAATTAAGAAGCACTAGACTCCGCCATCTTCCCTTTATTTACGGCACTGGGGCCGGAGCGCACAGTCTGCTCCTGGCTTGCCTCTTGCTCCACTCCTCCTTGAGGACAAACACGAGCGATGTGCCTCACCTTACCGCAGTTGTAACACGTCGGCGGTCCCCTAGAGTGAGAACCTCCAGACGTCCACTTGCTCTTCTCACTGGACCTGGAAGTGTGAGGCTTTTTCCTCCACCTATTCCCTTCAGACTTTCCCTGGGATTTGGAAAGCTTCCCTTCCCCTTGCTTGGGAGTGAAACCCTTACGACGTTGGGTTCGCTCCAGATCACTCTCCAATGTCCTGGCAGCCTCAACTAGCTCATTAAAACCAGCTCTCTTCATGTAAATGAGGGGTTGCTTCAGATTGTCCCTCGGCCCCTGGTAGACGAGGTTATCCCTCTATACATCATCTGCCATCGTCGTTCCTATGTAATGACCCAAACGGGTGAACTCTTGCACATACGCGTCCATCGTCTTATCTCGCTGCACCAAGTGCAGAAACTGCATCTGAAGGGCCAACCTCGTTGAAACGGGAATGTACTTCTTTAGAAAAGCATCCCCAAACTCTTCTATGGACGGGGTGCGTCCAGGAAATTGGTGGTCGCTATGGCTCACCCATGACAGCTTTGCATCTCCTTCTAACATGAAGGCTGCAAACTCAGATATCTTATCTTCTTGCGTCTCTGCCACCCTCAGAAGTTCTTGCATCCTTGCCCACCAATCCTATGCATCAGTCGGGGTACCGACTCCCTTGAATGCCGGGGGATGGAAGCTCAGAAAATACTTCATGTGTCGGTCTCCATGTCCGACAACCACCCTTTCCGCCAAAGGCTCCACTCGTCTGGCTTCTCCGCCTGGCACGACCATCGATGTATCCGGTGTAGCAGGGGTTGCTACCTAAGCTATCGCTGCATCTTGGGCTGCCACCATTGCTTTCGCAAGCATGCGATAGAAATCTGACGGGTTTACACCTGTGCCCAAAAGACCCGGAGCAGTGGCATTGCTCGCCGAAAGCTCTTCTCTTGGTCTCGACGTACACGCCTCATTGATTGCACTCTTTAGAAAAACAAGAAAACAAGGAATCAGGCTCTAATCATAAGACTCAAACATAAGGACACTCATGGTCCCTCATTACTCCTATGTGGATATCTTCTATACGCACTTACGCTTGGATCTAACCTCGCTCTGATACCAAATTGTAACCCCTCCCCTGTAATGACTGG